>JANHGN010021976.1:0-12787 GCA_024605025.1 Megaceryle maxima | reverse complement strand
CACCAGGGACTCGACTCGGGACGGCTGCGTGAAACAAAAACGCCTGCTTTCATGGTGGAGAAAAAGTTACACGTGTTAAAGACAGATTAGACATCTTTTTTTTTCTCTTTTTGTAATAAAAAGACATTAACAATTCAGTCTGTGGAGTTCTTTCCTCACACTGCAGCACTGTGTCTGCAGGATTTCTGTCCAGGGTTCTACAAGAGGCTCTGTCAGCCCTTGGAAGCGCAGAAGGCTGAGAACCGGCTACAGCAGTTCAGTGCCCCCTTCAGGTACTGGAAGGCTGCAGTTCAGATTCCAAATAGATCCTCCTACATACCTTAAGGCTCTCTAACTAGCATTGTGTAAGGAACAGTGAAAGAACACCCAGTCTGGATAGAAAAATACACACCAGCAATGTCCTTCAGCTCCCACAAGGCTTTGATAAAGTTCTGTACTGGGAGAAACTGGAAAGTGACCATTATATCTGATTTAAAGAGACTGAACACCCCAACATCAAGCGGACTTGCCAAGTTGATCTGCCAAGAGTTATACAGCACACTTTGATTGCTGTATTTCAAGATTAAAGAACCAAGTAGTCATCACAAGAAAAAATATGTAGAGAAAGAGCATCAAGCCTTGATAATAGATTCCCCAAAATCAAAGAAACGAGCTGGTACACAGTTGAGAAACACATAGTGAGACATCAGCTGTAAAGGTAACATCACTTCCAATTCAAACAAATCCTTCCTTATTTTCTTCCTTTTATTCAAAGAGCACAAGGCATCTTTTTTTTAGCCGAATGACTGTGCCAAGAGTGATGAAATAGTAGGAGAAGAGAAAAGCAGCTTTTATACAAAGTAAGACTATTTTAACAGAGCCTTAGTAGTTAAATGCTCTCTCAGATCCAGTGATGGTGACTCCTGGGGGGGGGGGGGAAAGGAAGCCAGAATTCTAGTCTAGACCCCATGAAAGGAAAGGAAGGGCACTGGACCTCGGGGCACAGAGTTGGTTTGGTCCTGTGCTAGAGGACCCTGCAAGAAAGCTTGCAGCTCTTGCTGCATAGGCAGCCCTGACAAGTCACCTAAATGTAGAGCTGTAAATGCTTTTTCCCTTCTTTCCAGCAATCCTCTTGAAAACACAGAAGGCATCAGATAGATGCTTCAATTAAATCAGTCTGAAGCTCTTAGGTAGGAGCTTACACCTGGAGATTATTTTGTTTTTATTATTTACTTTACACTATCACCTTCATATTCTAAGCCCATATTTACAACAGCTTAAGTCTAGGCATGATTCAGCCTGAGGAGAATGAAACTTCCCATATGCTACCTCCACTTAAAATCTACACTCCTGCTGAATTACTAAGTCCTTACAGTTCTTGAACGGTTAATATGCAAATAGCACAAAGAGTAAGCATGCTAAATAGCAGCATACAAACTCCTGTTTTCATGTTTTTCCTCATTTACATCTGATCTGTTTCTCTGGAGCAGATGGGAAATTCAGACTAATCTCACTTTCACAGGCTGATGACTGCAAAGTTGAAGTAGGCAGAGCAGAACTCCAGAGTAATTTGGCATCTCCTGTTGCCAAAGATACTTTAAAAACACTGTGTTCAACAGAAAAGGTTCTGTTCTTGATTTGGAAAAAAACAAAGTAGCCAATGCCGGGTTGGATTTCTTTTTATTGTTAAAAGATTAAAGCATAACATTTCACCAAATACAAGAAATTTAGGGGGTTTCTGACATTACAAACATCTGGATTATCAAGAGAAAGTGTTGAGCTATACATAGTCTGACGTTAATCCACCAATTTAAGGTATATTAGTACATGCTTAAAACATGGCCAAAAGACAAGAGTCACAGAGTAAGTACCTTGATGCTTCTAAATCTGAGACAAGTCAGAGCGTTGAGTGCAATGCATCTCCAACAAATGACTATACACTCAATGACAACCTCGGGGCAGAATTATTCCAGAAGGATTGGTAGTTTCTCACACCTGGCTCATTCACATTCGATTTGATGCGAATTTTTATTTTGAGAATTTTATAAAAACAGTTTGAAAAATACGACATTTAACAAATGTGAAAAAAGAAGTTCAGTCTTCACAGGAATACATGGACTGCTTGTCACACCAGTCCTTAATTGCCTGGATGTTTTACAAAGCTTTAAAAAACTAATTTGTATTCATTTTGGTTTCAAAAACCATCTGAAAAATAAAATATGACTCTACTGATGGGTAATACAAAGACATGGACACATATTTAAAATTACTTTTGAAAGTAAATAATTTTCATAATACAGCTATAAGACAAGTTAAACATAGTACAACAAAACCATGCATCTTCTGACTTGTCAAATCAGCTAAACTACTTGGTTAACATACAGCAACACTTTTGAACACTTCTGTAAATTCAGCTTTCCTAACACAAGGAAAAACCCAGGTTAAATTTGTTCTTCAAGTGGTTCAAGGCTGTCCAAGTGTTTTTTGGGTGTATCATCACTATGACGGCTTTGGCAGTGGGTCAAATGTTTCTTAAAGCCTCGGGGAAAATTTGATTCAAAATTACAACGTGGACACTTCAACAAACTTTGACCATGAGCAGCAACATGGTTTTTAAGGAGAGACTCCAGGAGAAAAGCTTTGCCACATATTTTACATTTGTATGGGCTTTGAACGTTATGCTTGTTAACTAAATGGTGCAAGACAGCCCCTTTTTTCATTGCACGACAGCAACAAATTTTGCAGTAATACTTTCCCTTGCCACGCTTCATGTATTTTGCTATTTCTTCCTCGGAGATGAAAGCCTCTTTCTCTTCAGTAAACTGCAGCACACACTGTGGCTGCATGGGAGTAGCTGCATCTAGTTTGCTCTCCTTGACATAATCAGATGACTCCATATCGTACTGTTCTTGGTCACTGTTGGATTCTTGCTCCTTCATCTCCATCGAGTCCATGTCTGTTTTTCCACACTCGCTGCTATTTAGTTCAGAATCTGAGTTTTCCTGGGTTTCCTTCTTGGGTTTCTTTTTTGGGCATGAATATAGCATGTCTTCTGGTGATTCTTTGGCTAATATTGCTTGTTCATCCTGTGAGAATAAATCATCCAGTGGTTTCTGATCATCTAAGCTGTGAGAAAGAAAGTCACTCTCACCAGACTCACTAGGTGTCTGAGGCTCAGAGGAGAAACCTGGAGCAGACTTGTGAGGCTCGGAAAACAGGATGTTCTTCTGGATTTCAGAAGGTACAGTAGTTTCAGCATTTCTCTGGACATCAGATGATAAAGCAGCAGCAGGCTTCTGCATCTCAGAAAATACAGCGTGCTTCTGAACATCAGGGGAAACAGCAGATTTCTGGGAGTCGGTAAAAACAGCTTGTTTGGGGGTCTCAGGAGAAACAGAAGGAGTAGGTTTCTGGGACTCAGTGAAGAGACCATGTTTCTGAATTTCAGGAGAAGATGATTTCTGTGACTCTGGAAACGAAGTGTGCTCCTGAGCTTCGGGGGAAATGGGAGCAAGTTTCTGGGCTTCAGAAAACAGGGCATGCTTCTGGACTTCAGAAGAAACAACAGCTGATTTCTGGGCTTCAGAACATAAGGCGTGTTTCTGGCCTTCACTAGAAACAGCAGAAGTAGACACCTGATTCTGGGACTCAGAAAAGACAGCACGTTTCTGGATGTCAGCAGAAACAGTAGGATTAGATTTACGAGACTCTGGGAACAGAGCTCTTTTCCGAGGTTCAGGGAAATGAGCCCGTTTCTGAACCTCAGACGAAGCAGCAGAGGTGGATTTCTGAGTTTCAGAAAAATACATTGATTTTCGGGACTCTGAGAGTTTCCAAGATTCAGGAGATACCGAAGCACCAGGCTTACGGACCTCAGGAAAGAAAGAAGGCTTCCAAGAGTCAGAGGAAACAGTGTGAGTAGACTTTCGAAGCTCTGGAGAAACAGAAGGAGAATGCTTCCATGTGTCTGGGGACAGAACAGGTTTCCAGCCTTCAGGGTAAACAGAGGAGATGGGTTTCCATGGCTCAGAAGAAACAAGAGTAGACTTCTGGGATTCAGAAAAGGATGTTGATTTCCACGAGTCAGAAGCAAACCTCCTAGGCTCTGGCGACACAACGGGGCCAGGCCTTCGGGACTCAGGAGCAGACCTTCGGGATTCTACAGACGCTGACGTGGCAGGCTTCGGAGCCCAGGGAGAAACCGTGGAAGACTTCTGCACCTCGTGAGCTGTAGATCTCCAGGGCTCAGGGGAAACAGTTGGACCAGGTCTCCATGACTCTGGCGAAACTGCAGGACCAGGCCTCCGGGTTTCAGGAGAAGCAGCAGAAGCAGGCCTACGCATCTGAGAAGGGTGTCTCCGGGGCTCAGGAGACCCAGCTGGGGCATACCTTCGTGGTTCAGGGGATACTGCTGGAGTAGGTTTCTTTGGCTCTGGTGACACGGCTGGGGAGTATCTGCGGGGCTCTGGAGACACAGCAGGAGAATGGCGACGGGGCTCTGGTGATACAGCAGGCGAATGCCGGCGGGGCTCTGGAGACATCGCTGGGGAATGCCGGCGGGGCTCTGGAGACACAGCCGGGGAATGCCGGCGGGGCTCTGGGGACACAGCCGGGGCTGGCTTCTGCAGGTCGGGGGATACAGCAGGAGGTGGCTTCTGTGGGTCAGGGGACACAGCAGGAGATAGCTTCTGTGGGTCGGGGGACACAGCAGGAGATAGCTTCTCTGACTCTGGGGATACAGCTGAGGCTAACTTCTCTGGATCTGGAGACGTGGCCTGGGCTGACTTTTCTGGATCTGGGGACATGGCCTGGGCTGACTTCTCTGGGTCGGAGGAAGTCACCTGAGCTGACTTTTGGGGCTCTGGAGACACTGAAGACTTCTGAAGCTTGGGGGAAACAACAGGTTCGGATTTGGGGAGCTCAGGAGAAAAGGCAGGTTTGCGTGACTCAGGGGAAAGGGCAGGTTTCTGTGGCTCCAATGTGACACTTTTTTTGGAGGAGTCTGAATCGCCTTCTACCTGTCCTTTCCGCTCCTCATTCCACTTCTCAGGTGCTGCATGCTGTGCTGTGATGTGATAATATACGTTGCAATACATCTTGCTGGTAAAGAAGCATTTGTGGCAATGGAACAGTTTTGCACTTTTTTGATAAAATATAAGTTTACCCAAACCAGCAGCATCCATTTCATCACAATACTCTGGGTGTATGGTACCCATATGAATTTGTATGTTTTCATAGTCTGTTCCTCTAAAGCTGCAGTGATCACATTCTAAGTGTTCTGTGGTTTTACGTAGTATCTGCAACACGTCCATTCTTCTACGGTCAGTAGCAGTTTTCACAGCACTGCACCTTTTGAAGAGGAAGCTTCAGTTCCTGAAATAAAGGAAAACAACCAACCTGTAGTTACCTCAACGTTAAATTCAACTGTTGTTCCTAAACAACCACATGTGCTTTTTCCCCCCTGCATTTCACAAAGCATAAGTTTTGCACAGGTACTAACTACTTCATAAAGAAGCCTAAACACAGGTGTCTCCAACTTCTGCCAGTCATTTTACATCAGTAGAGCTTGAAAAACAAAGCTTATATTTAACAATAGGCCTTCCTGTCTATGTAAAAACAATCTGCAAGCAAGCAATAAAGAACCCAGGTGATCAAGAGCTAAGTTTATGTTTCATTTGATGTGACCTGCTTTCTCAGCTGTCTTTTCTTCCCAGATTTGAAGTGGTTTTAGTCACAGTACACATGCAAGCTGAAAACAAAAGTACTCTGAAATAATGCTACTGAAATAAAGTAATTTCAAAACCGCATCTTCATCATAAAATTTCAAAACAAGTTAGATCATTTTGACAAGGTTAAAAAAAATTTCAAGATTAAACCAGCAGCCTATAAGCCTAGGCACTTTTTTTGTCTGTTAAACACTATTTTCCTTTCACTAATTACATGAAACCAAAAGTTGCCGTTCATAAAGAATTTATTCATTACAAAAAAAAAAAAAAAATTCCACTCCATTATTTCATCTGCTGCTCCAATAACAACAAAAATGCTATTTAAAAAAATACAGCAGTGACTTTTTTTTTCCAGTTGGTGGAGCTGACAGCCTTCTGTATTCTAAACACTGTTTGCCTCACCCAAAGATAGAAATTTCTCAAAATAACTGGTTTTGTAAAACCACAAAAAATAAAGCTAACAACCCCCCCCCGAAATGCAGCATCTGCAATACAAATAATTTTTTATGATTTGTCTAGATTCCACTAAATCCAACAGAATTTACCCAGATTAGCAGAAAAACAAGTTGAACGACATTCTGCAAGTCATTTTCACATAAACGCGGGAGGTATCGCTATGGTGGAAAGGAGTATTTGGACATTTCAGTGAAATGCACAGGCTTTTTCTCTTGTAGGTTCAAATTAAACATGTTACCTGATTATCATGCTCAGCTATCAAGCTAATTTCAGGGGTCTCGTAATACAGGCTATTTCAAAACACACGAAGTTTTTATGTCATTTTAATATTGTCTTGTCTAAATATATACTAGACTACCAACTAATCTAAAAGTATGCATCCAAACCAAGTTTTCTTAATTTATTCCTAAGGCATTTTACCCTGGGTTCTTATGGAAATGAGGCTTACACAAACACACTGCCCTACAGTCAATGCCAATCAAACTGGACAAAGCAATCCAGTCTCACTTTAAATTTCTACAGGTTTCATGAATATTGGGAACTGAGTAGTGAATGAAAGAAATGTCTCCACTGAGGCTAGAGCTGAATATTTCACTTAGCAGTCACTGGCTGTTTAGCCTGTCATCAGTACAGGAATGGTCACCATGCAAGTAGACTCCAAGCCTTCAAAACAGGCAGTGTCTGATTCAGCTCGTAATTAAGGAAAAAGAGAAGGAATTAAAAATACCACAGCAGTAAGCTTTGGGTTTGAGGTAGGGACAGAATGAAAGTAAATTAGCAATGCTGCTAAAGGATGACATGGATATGGGGTGTGGGGGAATGGGACCAAGCAGTAAAGGGGGACTGGCTGAGAAGCAGAGGGCACAAATCCCTAAGGAATAGTTTCACTAGCTCAGCTCCTCATGGAATGAGTCTGCACACACTGCACATAGACGCTCCACATTAAATCACAATAATAGGTAGATTTCCAATCAGAAAGCATGGCAGAACCACAGAAAGAGCTTTAAGAGGGATCCTGCTTTATATCTATGAGACAAATGAACAGCATCCGACTGCAGCCTAGCTACACGTGAGAAGTAATTGCCCTGCTCTACAAATACTGCAGTGGAAGGACCTTTGGGATATACAAAAGTTGTAGGTTCCCGGTGCTATCAGCAGCCATAAAAAAAGATGCCCCAAAATTTAGTCAACATTCAGTGTTGACCACAAACCACTTGCCAATATCTTATAACAAAATGTATATTCCCATAAAAGATCAAAACAAACCAGAAAGATAACAGTAGTGCTCAGTGGTCTGTATTTCTGCCATGCCAAAGAAACTGTCAATTGAAAAAACTCAAAGCAAGCCATGTCTTAACACTCCAAAAGGCTTAAAAGTCTTCATGAATTAGGGTTTATTTTTTGTTTGAGGGATTTGGGGCAATGGGAGGAAAAGAAGATTTCGGTTTGAAAGCCAAAAATTCTGAATTGATCATTTAAGCTAAAAAATTATTTTTTTAAAACCAAATCACAGCAGAACACAATTAGCACAACAAGGATATACTGTACTAATCATATCTGCAGAACTGGAGGGGAATTTGTCACTTCCAAAATTGGTGGTAATCCTGAATTGTCCATTTTCTTTTCTCTAGAAAACAAAACAAAACCAAAAGAAAAAAAAAAAAAAAAAAAAAAAGGGGCTTTTCCAAAATTAATTTATCATAGCTTACAACAAAGTTTATCAGACAATCAGTTCTACCCTCTTCATAATTTCCCTCCTCTTTATAGATAACTGTTAGCCTTTCCACAATTTGGTGTTATTCACTCCTCTCAACTACATTTCACCCTACCTCCCATTCTCCCCTTTTCTTCAGTCTTATCTTACTTTACAATGGAAATTTTAATTTTAATTCCAAATGGTGCCTGTGTCCCTTTCACAAATTGTCCAAGTTGCTGCTAAGCTTTTTTGACCAGCAGATTATTCTAGAACTAGAGAAGTTACAGATGCTTCCTCATTTTCATCTCCAGACATTTAAAGGTTGACACTGGAGCCTTTGGCGTAAGAAATAACATTACAGCAGTGGTGGTACTTTCCCTCACACTGCCATCACTCACCATTTTTAGTTGTATAACTTCAGTACACTGTAGTGAGCAGCCATTGAAGAAACTGCCTCTTCTGCTGCAATCTCTACTTAATTGAGGCATACTACTGAGCAAGACAACTCTTTGGTGTCACAGCACCTTAAGCCATGACTCCACGGAATAGTAAATCTCCGTTTAGAATAGTTACTCAGAGACCAGTAACAAACTTCAGCAGTGCTCAGCCACTAGTAACTCTCGCTATCATAATTTCAATTCATTGAAACACTTTGGAAGGACTAAATGCTGAAATGCTGCTGGCTCACTTAGCACATACCTGAATAGTCTATGAAGATTCTCCTGTCAGTCCACTGTGATTTCCTCTCACTGTGAGGCTCAAAGGCCACTGTCTCTATGTAGCTGTGACTACTGCCCTCCTCCTCCTCTACCCACAGGTTTGTCACACGGATAACTGCCTGCTTGCTTCACAGTTCTCTCTGCCATCTGCTCCTATGTCAGAACTTGCTGTGCGCTGGATCCTGCTTTGCTTAGGTGGGCAAAAGTTTGAGGAACAGTATGTCACTGTTTTCTAAACAGTCCCAAGCCAACAGAGCCAGCCAGACTAAAAACCATATGATAAATAATCAGGTCCCTATGGCTTTGAACCTGCATGTACTGTGAACAGTTGTCCCTGTCCTCTATGCTGCAGTTCTGGCCATAATCTCCTCCACCTCAGGAAGAACAGAAAATCATAGTATGGCTTGGGTTGGAAGAGACCTTAAAGATCATCTAGTTACAGCCCCTCTGCCATGGGCAGAGACACCTCCCACTAGACCAGGTTGCTCAAGGCCCCATCCAGCCTGGATGTGAACACATCCAGTGATGGAGCATCCACAGCTTCCCTGGGCAACCTGGGGCAGGGTCTCACCACCCTCAGAGTGAAGAATCTCCTTCTTACTTCCAATCTAACCTCTTCCAGTTTCAAACCATCACCCCTTGTCCTGTCACTACAGGCATTTGTAAAAAGCCCCTCCCCACCTTTCTTGTAGGCCCCCTTCAGGTACTGGAAGGCTGCAGGAAGGTCTCTCCAGAGCCTTCTCTTCTCCAGGCTCAACAACCCCAACTCTCTCAGCCTGTCCTCATAGGAGAGGTGCTCCAGCCCCATGGTCATCTTTGTGGCCTCCTCTGGACCCGCTCTAACAGATCCATGTCCTTATTGTGTTGGGGGCTCCAGAGTGGCATCAAAAAAACAGCAGAAGAAAACAATTGGTAATGAGGACCCGTATCTACCTGAGAAAAGAACAGCAATCTTTACTTTTCTTGCTTGGTTCTCGGCATCCAAGAGGCCAAAGTCATGACCTGCAATAAAGAAAAAGTACCCAAGAAATCAGAGGCAATGAGATAACTGCAAATTCTGAAGTTGGCTACATATACTGCAGGGCAACCACAGTGCGAAGTCAATGAACATCAGCAATCTCTGCTGGGCTCATGTCAGACTGAGCAATAGGGGTGGCCTAAGCTAATGCACAGAGCAGACAGACCTCTTGGTATCCTCCCAGCCAGCATGTGAAGCCACTTCAGAGCCAACTCCCAGATTCAGCATCCCATCATCCTTGAGGGTCTCAGTAAAGATTAAGCCATACATCCTACAGCTTCTCAAAAACCTCCCAGTGGTAGAAATGTGCAAAAGATACTGTTTGTATGAAAGAATCCACCCGAGGGATGGCACAACACTGACTCTGGCAGCTAATGAGATGTCTCCACTTCTCAACTCCATTCCAATTTCATAGCTACACACTATTAATCATTTCGGGTTATTTTTAATAAAACCTTTCTAGACCCAGTGTTGCAACATCTCTCTCTGCATATTTAATATACGCCTGCATTCTTCTGCTACAGAGGCTAAGCTGTAACTGCATGAGGCAGCACCACAGGGAAGCAAGAAAGGGCTCAAAGCTAAAGATCTAGACTGCCTGCAAACACAGAAAATTACAGGTTGCTCTTAATACGATATGTAGTTTTTCAGAGCACAGCAACAAGTAGTCTGTCTTACCAGTCTTTAAAATCCAACTGCCTTGGTTCTCACTGGCAGTAGGATGTGTATCTCTTTTCCTCTCGAATCAAGAACCAAGCCTACCAAGACACGAGCAGATCATGAGGACATGCAACACACATCAGCAATGCCAGCACAGCTGGGAAAGCCCTCAAGAAATCCATCTGCTTTCTGTGATTTCCTATAACCACACTGGATTCCCCGCATCAGGTCACTGCACAGGAAGGATGAATGTTCATACTCGTCAGCCTTGGAAGTTACTTGAAGGCAAACAGTTCAGTCATGTATTCTCTATCAGTGAAGACAGTCGCTGGTAAAGTCTGTTCCCAGTACCAGAAAGCTGGATACAGCTGCAGCATTGCCTCTACCAGCAGGAGCTGATCCAGACTACTGCTGTGTTTAAGCAAAAGGAAAAATGCCATGTTCTTGCAGTGCCAAAAAGTAAATGGCAGCCTGGTGGCAACATGATGCTTCTCTTGAAGCAACATCCCTGTGTTGTGACTGACAGGACACAGAAGTTTAGCTCACAGAGGAAGGTGCACACAAACATCCCCACGGTACAGCGGAGCAGGTATTTCACAACCCAAATGGCAGGTAAGGGGGTCACAAGACAGACAGCAGCACTGTGCTCCTGCTAATCCTGCAATGTACACAAGAATCTGACCCCATCCTCACAACCAAACTCCCAGCTACCAGCCCAAGTTCCATCAGTAACGATCGTTGAACCATGTATTTAAAGTTCTATACCTAAAAAAGTCAGAAACACCCTGACCTGACCAGCCACTGAAGTGGTGAAATACACTGTGAGAACACGCGAGACACGAGATCCAGGCAGAAAATGGCTGTGTTATGTGGCCCCATGTTTCCAAGCAAGGTTCAAGCCAGAGGAGAGTTGAGAAGTCTCAACATTTGATTCGCATGCAGATGACGAGAAACACAAAGGGACAAACTGCTGCTGTTTTGCAAGATCTCCCCCTTTGCTAAGAATGCCAAATCTACACAGCAACATTAGCTCTTAATATAAGCGCTAGCAACAGTCTAGGCTGCAGAGTACTATTGATGTAGCTATGACAGAGGCAGGGTGGGAGAAATTAATTCCATGTACTTCTAACTGGGCTTTCTAACTCCAAGTTCATAACACTGCATAGCTAGCTTCCAAAAACGGACCCAGAAACCTTACTTCTGCAGTGCTGAACCTGAGCTAATCATGTGCCACCAGACCCACCCAATCCGGTCAGGAAATGTGAATTAACATTGTGAATCTTGGTGACAAGAGACTATGACTTCCATTTACATTATCCTGAAAGCAAATGAAGATCAAGGGGACGTTATAGAAGAGTGAAATGAAATCCTAAGTCTCTATATTCCTCACTTACAAACAACTCAGTACAAGCCAAGCTTCCAATTACCCCTCTTCTTTCTAATAGTGCTGAACTGTTACACTATTATCAACTAATGTGGCACCCCCACACACAGTCAAGCATCAAATCCTCCTAACACCTGCACCAGCTACTACAGGTGTCTGTTTCCCCTGCCCTTCTCTAGGCTTCAAAAAGTGAGGGTGGTTAACAGAAAACAGCCTTCTTCAAGTTCCTAAGTCAGCTTTAAATTGCCACCAATAGTCGACTCTCTCGATCCATCCGTCCATCCACCCACCCATCCATCCATCACGGTGTAAGGACTCAACCCAGCAGTGTGTTTTGAGCCTTTGGTTTGCATCGGCTTCACTGATCCCACGGGTGATGCAGTCCCTCCTCACAGGTATTTCTATCACGAGTGGTGAGGGCGGTCCCGCCAGGACACCTCCCGTGCATAACTCGCTTTCCCGAGGCGTCTCGCTGCCTTTCACTACGAGGAGAGCAGAACTCTGTGTGTTCCACCTGCTCCTCGCTCTGCCGGCCATCGCTATAATTTTCTTTTGGGAAGGGGGTGCTTGCGGACAAAGCTTTCTCGGGACTACCAGACCCACCCCCGCCAGGCCCCCCGGGGCCGTTCCCCCAGGAGCACGGGGCCACGCCGCCCAGCCATTCATTCCCGCCCCACCGGGCGGTCCCCTTCGCCACCTCCCCCCCTCCCTCCGCGCCGCGCCGCCACTTACACGCCGCCGGTTTTGTTCCCCAGCGCCGGCACCCACCGCCGCCCGCCTGTGCAACACCCCTCCCACCCCCCCCCCCCGCAGACGGCCACCCGCTCCGCCGGCGCGCCGCCGCGGCGGGGGCTCGACAAGGGGAAGGCCCAGGCCCAGTGCCCAGGGGGAGGGGAGCGGGCCGGGACCCGGCCGCCCGCTCTGTGCGTGAGCCGGCAGCGACAGCGGGGGTGAGAAGCCTCCCCCAACCCGTACTCACCGTTGAGGCACCTCCGGGGCGGCGGCGGGGCGCCGGGCCGGGGGAGGGGCTGGGGGCTCCCCCGCCAAAGGCGGTGACGGGAGCAGGGCCGGGCCGGCAGGGCTCGCGGGCTCGAGGTGCGGGGGAGGCGGGGGGGGGGAAGCGGGGGGGGGGGGGGGGGGGGGGGGGCG
>JANHGN010021975.1:9538-20821 GCA_024605025.1 Megaceryle maxima | reverse complement strand
CTGCTGGCAGCAGACACTGCCTGGGCAAACAGGCTGCTAACTTCAGAAAGTTCTGTTAGTTAGAAGAACTGAGCTGAAAAATAAAATCACTGAACAGAATTAGTTCTGTTTTCACTCAAACCAAGACACCCCTGAAGCTCTTTGAATTGTGGGGGATAGTCCTCCAGCATTTTCTCTGAAACTTTACACAGGGCTTAAGAGTGGAGTGGAGGGGCAGTCCTGCTGCTCTCTTAGCCATTCCCACTTCCACTTCTCTGTTTAAACTAGGGTGAAACTTGCAGCTATTGTTCATTTTGCACCAAATAGCTCTCGATATTGAGTCTGCCTCCTCAGCTTGTAGGTATATGTGGCATGAAGAAGTTCAGTCACAGGCCGAGCTGGGAGAGAGAGGGAAGGTGTATTTCTGTGATGGGTCTTCTGGAAGCACTTTGGTGGTATCAAAACATTATTTGGGTGCAGGCTGGGGAAAAGCTAACAGGGCTTGCCTTGCTCTGAGAATACCGCATGGTATTAATTGTGTGCTTTTGATAGATTCAAATGGAAGGCATGGTGATGCTTCATTCTGAATTTCTCCTTGTGCCCATGCCTGTCGCTAGATTACTCAGTAAGAAAAGCTTGTAAAGATTGATCAGTAATTTATCATTGTTTCTACCTTATCCACACCATATATGATATCTATCTAACTAATAGTGGCATCATTACTTAGATAAAGGATAATTCTCCAAACATTTCCATATGTAAATTTAAAAGGGAGACTTGTTTAAGCCCAATTAGTCATGCATTTTAAATCCTATTTAAAAAACATGGTACTGAAAATTTACACTATTTTTTGAGTTGCTGTCACTTTACTTAAAACATTGAAAGAACTTTAATGTTTCTAATGTCTTTTTTTTTTCCAAGGCTCCTCATTTTCTGTGGAGGTAGTTCAAACAGTGATAAAGCAGGAAGACTCAGTTTATTGCAGTTATTACCACAATTATTCATCTGAGACAAGTTTTGAGCCTTCCCTGGCAATAAGATGGAATAGAAAATGTAGGATTGTACATACTGGTTTCCCAAGCTACAGGCGTATAACTCAAGAACAGGACTTGAGAAGCAATCAGTATATTGAATAATTAATCATCAGTCATTAAATGAAAGTTCAAGTTTGCTAAATTAATAATGCTCGGTAGTCACAGAGAAGAATTCAGGCCCTTGTGAATCCTGGGAAAGCTGTATGCTATCCTAGTTGGTTTTAATTTACATGAATACCACTGTTAAAAAAACATTTTGGGATTATGCTTTTTGGTTGCTCTTAATCTATCATGCATTGTAGTAGTGGAATTTCAAATGAGAACAGTGTAAGAATGTGTTGGGTTTTGTTGCTTTGTTGTTTTGGGGTTTTGAGCAAGTATTGTTCTGATCACTTTATGGCACTTGGCATGGCTGGCAGCTGACTCTGTGGCAGAGGGTATTTGGAATAGTATGTATGCACATATGCCTAGCTTTTACACAAATAAAACTGTGTATCTGTAGGTATGCTGAATGAGAATTGAGAACTGCAGTGGCTGTTTACTTGTATTTACTGAGGACAAGAAAAAAAATATCCTTCCTATTTTATAACTAGATTGGCATAATGGGGGTAGAAAATAATTTTTATTGGCTTTTGAAAGCTGGTGAAACTTGTGTTGCATGTTCATTTCTCACAGCACTATTTCAGGTGGTGAAAGGTCACATCCCTGAAGAACAGAGAGGGTGAAAGCTGGTGCATCCTGTCACTGCCTCTATTCCATGTATAGATGCAGGGCTCTCTAAGCAAGAAGGCTTAAATATGAGGAGAAAAAGTGTTGAAGTTAACCAAAACTAGGTGAAAAACCCCCTTGGGTTGGAAATTGAAGTATTTTGGAATATAACTTATTAAGACTAATATAACTTATGTAACTAACAGCCAGAAAACAAGAGAGACATGTGGGTCAAAATACCAGGTTCTCTCTTTTGCTTGAAAAAGTGCAGGAAAATCAATGGTGTAGGGTTTTTGCACAGCTGCTGTAGACTCTTCAATCTGTCAAGGGAGGCAAATGGCAAAAGGTGGTATACAGAGAAAGACTTTTATGTTTGTAGAGTTTTATCTACAGATAGGGGCAAATGGGTCCATCTGTCTTTAGGTTTGGAACCGAGGAAGTTGCTGGTGAGAGCACTTAAAATTAATTTGGGAAACAAATCAAGGGAGTATGGAGTATCTAAGGGAAAGCAAAATAACAGCAGAGCAGTGTACTGCAGTCTTCTCACTTGACTGATAGTTTTTCTGTTTCATCTGTGCAGCACAGATAGGTGAGTAATGTCCTGTTCTTGTTGAAAGAGGCAGGAAGAAGCCAGCCGACAGAGAGACAGACAAGACATAGATTTTTAAGAAAGAATTGTTGAATAGACTTAATGAAAAGAAACAGGAACAATGGGAGGTTAGGGAAGGTGATGTCTGAGCATGGTACGTAGGCTGCTATGAGAGGCAGTTTGCAGATCTCAGCCATGTGGTATCTCATCTGACACAGCTAACTGATGTGGTGAAATGTGCTCTCAAAGGCAAGGCAATAGTAAATCTAGCAGGGGAAATTGCTTCTGGCTGCTTGTCTCAGAAGTGTTGCCCTGGATGGGAAAGGCACGTTTCTCACAGAAGCTAACAAATAATGATAGGAAAATGTACATATTCAAACCATTTTAAAATGACTGCCCTCTTCTGTTTTCTTATTCCTAAAGCCACACGAGGGAGCAAATACATGACATATAGGCAGGAGAAAGAAACTGTGTGGTCTAATGATTTATATTGATTTCCAGGTGAGTGTATAATTTCACCAATAAATCCTACTTAGATATAGCCAAGCATAAAAATCAATGGCCAAATCATATGCAGACTTACTTGTTGGCATAGCTGCTAAAAGAGTTCTGCCATTCTAGATGATTTCAGGTCCCTGAACAGCTGAAACAGTAGTTTCCCTACCTGTGTCAGCCTTAGATTTACAGCATTTTATGCATGTGTCTATCTAAATGCACATATTTAATGTGGAATTAATTATTCCTGTACATCAAACTTGAGAAAATTTGCTCATATTTTTCCAAGATTTTTATGATAAATCCAAGAGTCAATTTTTCCTGTGTCCCATTCAGTGTGTTGAGAAAAAAACTTTGTTTAAAATATCCTTTACACTTGGAGATGGATGTTTGGATGCTGGCCTGGTTTTCTTTCTTCCATTTTCCTCTTTCTGTTTGTTTTCTGGGCCCATTTTCAGAAGCACACATAAATGCACATAAACAAGCACACGTTTATCTACCCGAGGATGGGCAGGGTGATTCTGGATTGTGCCTGGACAATTCTGCCTACAAGCTTCAGATTCATGAAGGAAAAGTACTTTTTCCACCTTCTGGCATTTAATTGAAAACAGTCAAACCACAGGCTTAGGTGTAGCTGCAGGTGTGATGCAATAGGATAGAATTTGCAAGTGAAACTTGCAGTGATATTCATGTAATTGAAGGTTTTGTTTCCAGTTTGAATGCTGTAATGGAGAAAGCCATAATAAGCATGGATTTATGTGCATAGCCAAGAGTACACATCTTTAAAGCATTCCTCAAGTGGAGATACCCAATGGCGCGGTCGTAAGGATTCATTTCTGATGAGGGCCTCTGGGATACTGGGAGTATCTCCAGGTGTGTGTTGTCTTTTTAGCAGGTTTGGCACACCCTTTACTGTGATGAACCCTTCTGATGCTGCTGAAGTCAAGAAAGGATCCAGATTTTTAAAGCAAGCATTACTGTTGAAGGCCTTGAACAAGGACGAGTGACTTGAGCTGCTTGCTCTGTCATGTGTTGTATGTAATGTTTATCATGCTCTTGATCTCTGACTTAATTTTCAACTGCAAAAAAGATCTAATAGTACTACTACAGTATTATTATCTCTTTTTCTTCTTCAATCTATTGAAAACTTCCTATATCACCTTAGCACTGACCAGTTTGGGACTGGTACCAGCCTGATTTGAACACCACACATAATAGAAGGCGTGTGGGTTTCTTCCCTCCCAAGAACTCTGTCATACCTACTTCCGTCAAGTAACTAGAGTCTTTCTTTGCTCATGGTTGGTGTGTATTTGTTTGCAATACTTAGTCTTTTGTAAGGACTTTAGCTGAGTTACTTTACTAAATCATATGGACTCACTTGCTCTTAATATAATCTTCTGAATCTATCCGTTTGGAAGGATTTGAAGCAGTATTTGAGAGACAGAAGACTCCTGAGGATAACATCTTGTCTACCCTGACTTGAATGGAGCTAATATTCATCCCATATTACATTATTAATTATTGAGTCATATGGTTTCCATGGAATACCATCTTTGTTTCAATCCGAGTTCTTCAGAGCTGAGGTAATCAGTCTTCTATTTTCAGTCCTATATTCAGAATATAGCAATTCAGCTACCTAAATAGACCTTGAAAAATTAGTTCATTTTCTTTGACAGACAAACTTCAGTAAATAATAAAGATTATGGTAGACAATCCTTATCACAATGGTAAAGGATTACTGCTTTTGTACTTACTGCTTTGAAAAATTACACCACCTTAATCTTCCAAAAACAATCTGGATTTGGAAAACTAAACTGCACTGAAGCTGAGAAGTTACTTACCAAGTTCCAGGACATGGGATTTAGAGTGTTTGAGGTATTAAATCTTGAATGCCTGAGCTCCTTATAGAACCAGGGACTCAATATTAACTCTTACAGTTCTTCTGTAGTCTATAATATGTAAAGTGCTTATTTTTGTGTCGTTCTCATAAAACCCAGGAGGCTGCTGCTGGATTTTTCTACTGTCTCAGGAGTACATGTTGAGAAATTAACTCCTGGCTTGTTCCTTTCCCCTGAGAATAGAGGCCATCATAATACGTAAATATATATTCCATAATCAGTTTTATAAAATTATTATGCATTTTCTTGAAATTCAACTGTGTGTATTTTGGCTTGCCAATACCTTTGTGAAATGAATTCAGAATCTCACCATAATACTTAGAAACCTTTGTATTCTCGGCTAGAATATATCTGTGATCCTAGTTGTAGACATATGTCTGTGCCAGCATGGCCAGGTGAGTTCAATGGTTGGGATGATTTGGTTTTTATCATCCTGAGGTACTTAAAAGAGTACTTGAAATTCATTAAGCTATTCTACTCTCAACATGCTGGTCACTACAGGAGTCTCTCTCTGTTGGTATTAATACTTTATTAACAGCATTTCAGATGATATATCTTAGGATCTAATTATTCATAGGTGCATAAATTGATAAATCACAGACAATAAACCTCTAAAAAGCCTCTGGTATTTTTCAAACTGATGAAGTTTCAAACAGTAGTAGTATTTTTGTTTGTTCTCCAAGTGTATGACCTTATTTTACATAGTAGTGAATTGCACTGTAATTATGTTACCTGGTTTTAAAAGCCATCATCTTTATAAATGCTCTCTAAATACCCCTGTATTTATCATACTTCCTGGTTTTCCATCATAGTTAATTCCTTTAGAAGTATTTGTCAGGATCATTACTGACAATATTAAATAACCAACTAAGGCTCTCAGGTTCAAAAGGAGTAACTGCTGAGAAAATATGATAACAGAAAAGTTCAAAATCTAAGGATGGCAGAGAAAATTTGGAATTTTTTAATTTTAATTTTCTCTATTATGAAGCTAGGAACCTTGTCTGTATTTAGCTTCTTTTAACTCAGTGCACTATCCAACAAGACCAATATTTAAAATTTATTATTTTCTCTGACTTTAAGATTTTAAAATTTATTAAATACACACCACCCCTACAGAACTTCTTAATACACAAGTGTTATTCTTCTGTGTTCAGCTTTGACTGTAGGGCCACTGTCCCAGGAAGTCTTTAATTCCTTTATTATAATTCCCCCATGGTACACAGATACAGTCTGGCTTATGATGATATCCCTGACTGGTTTTTTTTGTCTGTTATCCTGCTATAAATATAATTCCATTTCTGACTATAATGTCATCATACTTGTATTCTTATTGCTGCTTTTGCATCTTGCACTGCCCTCTCTGTTTAGCTACGGATGTTAGTATATTTTCATCACCATATCTTCATGGTCTCACAAATTGAAAGTAGTTTTAGAGACTGTGAGCACTCTGTGCTCTTTAATTTTTAATTTTCTTCTGGTAGTTACAGATCTAGTCTTTCAAGGCTGGTACTGAAAGTCTTATCTGAAAGAATCACCTAAGAAAACTTCATCTTAATGAGAACACTTTTCAGTGGTTATGTGTACCAATTCTTTCTTTTTACCAAAAGTCTTTTTTCTGTCTGTTCCTCTTCATTAGCTGCATCCTACTTTAATGTGCACTGTACAGCTATCTCACCTATGTATGAATATTACTTTATCCAGCAGTAACTTTGCAATGACACCTGACCTAAGTGAAGAAGGCTTTATTTTTTAATTTCTTTCTTATTTCTTTTCTGTCTCAAAGTCCTAGCTTACTGACCTCTTCTTTCTGTGCTCTATGATGACAAGCCAGTCAATTTGTCCTTCATGCAACTCAACAGCTCCTGGGATGGTGTGAATCTCAAATCTTCCTAATTTTATTTTTCCTTTATCTGGTTTGTGGTTACTTCCCCTTTCCGCTCTTCTTCATTTATGTTTTTTAATCTTCTGAATATTTTCCTCATCACCCATAGCTCTCAGCTATGGATTTTATCTTCCTCTGTGCTTGTGTCTTTATTTTGCTTGTCTGTTTGCACTATGCAGCTATCTTTCTTCATCACCTGTTTTTCTTGCTGTATTTGAACACTCCTCTGTCTTGTCTTTGTGCTCACAGGCTCCAGGTCTTTCTGTTTGCAAGTACTTACAACTCACAACTTAATACTTTCTTTTTCCTGTGTGTTCTCTTCAAAACAATTCTGAATTTCTCCCTTGTCTCCAGATCACAGAATCACAGAATTATTGAGGCTGGAAAAGACCTCTGAGATCATCAAGTCCAGCCTACCAGCCTATGTCCCATGCCCATGGCTATTGGCTAGACCATGGTGCACCTCTCGTCTTTAGTTCTTCTCTTCCACATCTTCTATCAGGTGATAGTGTTATGTTCCCATCAGGTAACCACTTAGGGATGTGTTTGTATTCATTTTTTTCAGCCAGTAATATTTATTGTCAGATTCTTCTGAGTGTTTTATAAAACCAGATGTAATTCTGATATAAAAATAGAGTCCATTCTGGTGTCATGTTTTTTTTTAATTCTCCCCCTCTCTTTATAATTACATTTAACTTTCTCAGACATCTAATTTGGCACCTTCTGCTTACTGGCTTTTCAGGACACTCTCTTTTAAAAATTTGCCCTAGGTAATTTTTTTTTTTAACTTTTTCAGTTAAAATGCTCATCAGCCATAGTGATAGTGAAAGATACCTGCAATATGCTATCAAATACATGACTTTGTCTTACTTCTAAAAGATTAGTGTGCCTAACTAGATCTGCAACCTGGAAAATTTGACCACACTACAGATTTTATGAACTAATCTTCATAATCAACTAATAGGCTTGGTTCTTGTATCCATCTTCCAGAGATTTTTTTTTTTCCCTCAAGGAGGATGAATTTCATGACAAATTTCCTGCTCAGTTCTTTTTATTATACTGTTACACAACATGTTACTTTCATCTTACCTTCAGAAAAAGCAACATTTGTTGGATGGCTTCATATATTAGTCTGAAATCTGAATCCATTTTCATGGAACATACATTTTGTTTCCTAGTCTGAGTTTGTCACAAACAAAACTGTTAAGTAAAAAACTGTTCATCCCATAATATTTGGGAACTGTTTGCTTTCTTTCCCCTCAGTTGGTCATAAGAGATTTAAAACATAGATTTGTGGTCCTCTATATAAATAATTCTGCATAAATGGTATATCATATAGTCTGCATAAATAATAGAATCATAGAATTGTCAGGGTTGGAAGTGACCTTAAAGATCATCCAGTTCCAACTCCCCTGCCCATGGCAGGGACACCTCCCACTAGAGCAGGTTGCTCAGAGCACCATCCAGCCTGGCCTTAAAAACTTCCAAGGATGGGACCTCCACCACCTCTCTGGGCAACCTGTTCCAGTGTCTCACCAGCACATAGTGTAGTTTATTTGTTCTCAGTGAGGTGTAGTTTACTTTAAGTAGATGTAACAGAAGTTTCCTCTGTAAATCCTTTCATACCTGCATGGATGGAATGATAGAAATCAGTGCTAAGGATGGGATATCACAAATCAAACAGACTCAGATTTTAAAATTAAAATTAAAAACATTATTTTCACTTTTTTTTTTTTTTTCTTCTGGACTTCTATGCAGTTTCAGGTATGTGGAAACTCTATCACAGATCTGTGTTTTGTCTAAATTGTACTTCACAAAGAAGGAAGAAAATGATAGTAGTTAAAGTGCTAAAACATACTTAGTTTCAAGAACAGAATCAAGGCATACTCTTGATTCTATGGAAAACCATAATGCTGGTTTTCCTGGAGTCAGAAGGTAAGCTCTTGCTCCAGGCAAGGTAGAAAGGTTCTTTCCCAAAACCCCATTTATCTATAACTTTGCAAACACTATGTGAGCTTCTGCTACTTAGATGAGGGGAAAATTGTTTCAAAGGATGAAATACATATTTTTAAAATAATAATTTTTACATACTCTTCCGAATAATTGGATGCAAGAATTTTTGGAAAGTGTGTTTTCTAGTCAAATTTGGTCATGTAATATATATTTTAATTTGATTCTTATTACCAAAGATAAAGCTGATAAAGACTGGCAGTAATGAGATAACCATGGGGGCTCCAAAGCATCTCTGCATGCTTTGAGAAAGTGTGGGTGCAAAACACTTTGGGTTTTGACCTAAATGATGTACATTTAAACAACCCATGTGGGACAAAAATCTGTGAGCAAACAGTGCCTGCTTCCTATCGCTGTGTGCTGTGTATGTACACTGCTGCTTTTGCTTGTCTTTGTTTAGCCTGTAAGGCTTTGCTTAATGTCATTAAGACCAGGGACATAAAAAGGGAGAGTTAGCCCTTCCATTGCCACCATTACTGCTTCCCAAGGGTTTCTTTCCTTCTAAAACAGCCTGAAAGAGTTATCACTTGGGAAGTCTGCAGAAGCCAAGTATCTTCATGCAGTATAAAGAAAAGCAAATATTCTTTCCTCTTGGCAGAGGAAGAGTCTTGTCTTTTGAGATGGTTATGGTGATCTTTAAGGTGTTCTTTAGTACTCACACAGCCTGCAGCACTGTTTGTGCATGTAAAATGCACTGTGACTAACAAGGAGGTCCTCAGACCTGTAAGGATTTTAGTTTATTTATGTGCTTATTTTGCAATTTAAAATAAGGATGCTGCAGGCAGAAAAGGACTGGTTTGAAAGTGATTATATTTGAGGCTGAGTCAAGAGTAGTATCATTGTCTTTCCTTTGAAACCAGAAATTGTTTTTAAGGAGCTTAAGAGAAGACACTGCATGTATGTGAACAGATGAAACGATGGATAACAGGCGGGCTAGCCTTTGATGTGGATCTATCTTCCCAAGATTGTAGAGTTTAAGAACCTATAACCTATGAAAAATAACAGCCATGAGGTGTGGTTGGCAACTTTGTGCCAGAGGCAGTGAATCAGTATTAAAACCGTTAAGTTCCTGAAAATCCAAGTGTTCTGTTCACCCCATAGCTAGTTTTTTCAGATCAGAGTTCATGTGATAAGTGATTCTGGGACCTTCAACCATCATGTAAGAAGTTCACATTTTTCTTTAATGATATAGTTACCATCTGCTGTTTATACCTACAAAAAAGATCAAACTCTGAAAAACTCTGTGCAAACTCTATAAAGTTACATTGAACTTTGAGGGCAAGCTGAAGTTGAAGCTTAAGCTACTGTTTCTGAGCAGAGCTGAGAAAGTACCGTGTATGAGACTGGTGGTATATAGTGACTATAGAACAGCTGCTCATGATGAGAATAGAGAGCAATCAATCATCCATGCTGAAAATACAGTTATTTACCTGGGCTCTATGTCTCAAAAGACATTTTCAACCTTTGTCTAGTCAATCCCATGCAGGCATTCCAAACAAACAAGAAAACTTAAAGTTATTTCTGTGGCAATTTCTTCTTTTAATGGGAGGCAGGAAAATAACTAAAGCAAACCAACCAAAAACCCTAGCTCCAAATGCTGGCCAGTTCTGATGAATTTCAGCTTGTTCTCTGGAGTTTGGCTCTTTCAGGAGTACAGTTCTTAACGATTGACTCTAAAATCTGAGACTTTTTAATAGGATAGAGATGTACAAACCTGTTATCTTCACAAAGTAATTCAGTGTCTGAGCAAAATTTAGTTAACGCTTTTCAAAAATTTCATTGGGTCTTCAAAGTCAACTCAGCATGTGGCTTTCATAAAATTTTAAGTACAGGATTTCTGAGGGGTTATGTTCTTTAGTTAACATTAGATTTATGTCTTTACAGAAACATTGCTTTCTGACAGCTGTGCAATTATCTGGTGTCACCACTGTGCCATGTAGTTAAATGGTCAAGTTACCACATTTATAAATAGTATGTGACATTTGAGCTTTGAAAAGTAAATTCTTACTGAATGTTTTTGGAAGAGTTCCATATACAGCATTTTCATGCATCATTCAGTGGAATACACATTAAATAGAATGGCAACAAGAACTGAGTATAATAAGCGTTACCTAGAAAATGGGAATAAGATTAAAACAGAAATCTGAAGGCATTACATTGAAATGATTAAGGCTAAAACAATAGGCAATGTTACATATATTAGATACTCAAAACATCAGAGCTGTGGAGTTCGGTGAAGTTGTATAGTTCCTCTTCTCTCACTCTTCCTTACAATTTTGTTAATCTCCAATATTTCTCTTGATTAACATGAAACTTTTATGTAGTTTTTCTTCAGTGTAGTTTTCTACTGACCACCTATGACCCAAGTAAGAGGCAACTAGTCCAGATTATATAATTTATGTATTTCCGTTTCAGTTATTACCAAGTCATACCGTGCAAAATGTCATGTACACCTTCAAATTAGCTAAAAGCTGCTGAAGGTTTGGGTCACATTTACTCCTGTTTGCATGAAATGTCTTATTTGCCATTTAACATGGAACTCAGTTCTGGATGGATTTGGGACTTTGCTCTGGGATGTTTTGTTGGGTTTTTTTGGTTGGTTTTATTTTGTTTTGTTTTGGCTTTGCTTTGTTTGTTTGTTTGATTTTTTTGTAATTATTATTATTTTTTCTTCTCCTTTTCAATCCC
>JANHGN010021974.1:50685-70910 GCA_024605025.1 Megaceryle maxima | reverse complement strand
TACAAAAATAAAAATACTAAATATTTTAATTATATATTATAGATAAAATTTCAAGATAAAAATAGTTAAATATTATCTTTACCATATTCTATACTACACAGGGAAATAAATGGTATTTAGTATCCTTAAATGTGTAATGTAAATTTCTTTTGTATCATGATTCTACTTCGTAAAGCACCTTGGTTTGTTTTTTTTTTTTCCATCATAGAAAATTGCAGTGGTTTTCTATTCAAAGTCTGATTCAGTCCAGCCTTGTTTAATTCATAAGTTCTCTACAGTTAGCTTCTTATCTCAGAGCAGGATGAGCAAAGATTTGAAAACAAACAACAGTCCTACATTAATACATTGCTATGATTGAACACCTTGAAATGATAATAATATGGAAATCCCAAGGGCAACTTTAACATGAATGTATTATATGTACATAGCATTGTGTTTTCTTGAATATATTTTCTACTTAAAAACATAAAACAAAGAAAAAGCTTTGTGGCCTTTTCTTCGCTTGTGTACAAGAAGCCTAAAAAGATAAAGATTAATATTTCAGATTGTGCACATAAATCACAAAATGTAGCATTTTTAAAGCCTGATTCATATTTCACTGATGCTTTAAGACTTATTCAGCCGACTAAAAAAACCCACACTGATGGTACTGAGAGCTCTTCAGAAATTCTCAAAGAAATCTGTTCAGCAATGGAGTCTGTAGGTCTTACTAAACAGAAATCTGAAGGGATGCCAAGCAGAAAATAATCCCTTGAGCTTTAGAAATGTTTAGGGTTTGGCTTGAATTTCAAGTCCATTTCCTTCCCATCTTCCTTATTTATTTCTCCCCTCTCTCCCTCCCATTTTCTTCAGTTAGGTACCTATATAAGAACTGTTTTTTCTCTTGCCTTCTTCCATGTTTGCATACCAATTCCATTATGCTTCATTTATTGTATTCCATTATAAATTATAACTATGCAGCTTTGCATTTCTGGCACTGGAGACCCACAGCTGCAAACAACTGACAAATGCACAAAGACATGCAAACCTGGAGCTTGATAAAACTCATGTTAGGGTTAACAAAAAATCCCAAAGAAATAGTATCTAATATATGTAAAGGTGACCATATATAGTAAATTTGGATGTAATTCAGACCTGCAGACCAATGAGCAAAGTGTAAATGCATTTTAACAAACATATAAAAATGATCCAAAGTGGATCCTGGAGTAAGAAATAAGAAACCATAAACATGAACATCATATTCCTCCTGGCAAAGGATTCTCATGCTGACAATTCACTGCAAAGACTGTAATCACCAGCACCAGAGTGAAGCTACCAACCTCAGGACCCAGAGAAGTGGGGAAGGATGAACATAAATGCCAGAAATGGGGTAGGAATAAAGTGTGCATATAACAGATTTAAATTACATTATTATTTTCTTGAAGAAACACATTTGGGCTAATAATTCTTAGTTCCTTAAGATATCAGTTATACTAGCACTTAATTCTTGTGTTTACTTATGTATGAGGTGTGCTTTATCTCCTCATAAACAGTATTTGAATGTGGCATGCAAAATAGTTTGTATTCAACTTAAAATACAGAGTTAACTATCTAATGACAACTTGTAGGAAAACTGATTAAAAAAAAAAAAAGCAAAATTTAATTTAAAGAAATAATTCCTGCTTTTGAATTGTTTAAACTCATGTTTGCTATCTGAACTAAAGTGAGGAAATAGTGACTAGACTGAGTTGTGATTAGAAGCCTATGGTATTTCTAATTCTATTTTGTTGTTTCTGCAGAGTGTTTGGATAATTTGGACCTGAACATCAGAGAAATACTCAGGAATGGATGGTTATGCATTGTCAGTATTCACTAGGATTGCATTTACCCAGCAAGGGAGAAACACAGCCCTTGGTCCTCTCTACACAGAGATAAGACTGCCTTATCTCCACACCTTGCCTCACAGCTCTCTCAGGTCTCTAACATTCATCCATCTCTGAGAATGCAAGTCTATGAACAGAGGTCACCTTTCTTGTGTAGACTTGTGTAGAAAGCATAGAAGGAGTCAGCCTCCAGTATTTTAAAGGATCAAATTTGCCTTGAGGTAATCCTGAGGTATTCTGGGGAAGGTATGGAATAGCAGATAGAATCCTGAGTGTAGTCTTTTGCAGTGAGTAAAATCGTCCTGAAGGCCAAATCAATAGATAAGTGAGGACATAAACGCATTTGTGGAGGTTGTACAGATCAAAGACTTGCATGGAAGAAGTCTTTTCATATAAACATTACATGTGCTGAGGACTTGCTTTCCAGTAAGTACATTTGCCTGTAACTACATGGGAAGTAGCGAATGGGTTTCTTATTTTGTTTTTCTTTTCTTGTGCAACTTTGCTTGACTGGTCAAAATAGGTGATTATCCTTCTGTATTCAGCTTTGGTGCAGCCTCACCTTGAATACTGTGTACAGTTCTGGGCCCCACAATCTAAGAAGGTTGTGAAGGTCCTTGAATGTGTCCAGAGGAGGCAAGAAAGCTGGTGAAAAGGCTGGGAGACATGACCTATGAGGAGCAACTGAGAACTTGGGGATTGTTGGGAGAAAAGGAGGCTGAGGGGCTACTTCGTTGCTCTCTACAGCTTCCTGGGGAGGGGAAGTGGAGAGGGAGGTGCTGATCTCTTCTCTGGTATCCAGTGACAAGATGCATGGGAACGGTTCAAAGCTGTATCAGAGGAGATTTAGACTGGACGGAAGCATTCCTTTCCTGAGAGGGCAGTCAAATACTGGAACAGGCTTCCCAGAGAGGAAATTGATGCCCCAAGCCTGTCAGTGTTTAAGGGTCATTTGGACAATGCCCTTAATAACACGTTTTAACTTTTGGTCAGCCCTGAACTGGTCAGGTAGTTGGACTTGATGGTCATTGTAGGTCCCTTCCAACTGAAGTCTTCTGTTCTATTCTATTCTATTCTATTCACTGTCTATATCTCAACCTATGAGTTTTCTTGCTTTTGCCCTTCTGATTCTCTGCTCTATCCCACTAAGTGGGGAGTGAGCAAGTAGCTGTGGGATGCCTAATTGCCTACCAGGATTACCCCACAACAGTATGTTAACTACAGAATCATAGAATCTTATAAACATTTAGGTTGGGAAAGACCTTTAATATCATTAAGTTCAACTGTAAACCTAACACTGCCAAGTCCATCAATAAACCACATCCTTCAGCACCACATCTACACATCTTTTAAATACCTCCAGGGATGGTGACTCAACCACTTCCCTGTGCAGCCTGTTCCAATGTTTGACAACACTTTCAGTGAAGGCATTTTTCCTAATATCCATCTAAACCTCTCCTGATGCTCAAAAAAGCTTTTTTTATAGATATATAACACTAATACATAAATATGTAATACAATATATATGGTGTATATATAAAAATATATGCATGTGTGTATATGTGTATCTAAAGACTTTTCATATATGTACATATATGTGTGTGTGCTCCTGCTACTGAGACATACCTTAAAATTCCAGTGGCCGGACAGCAGTGCCCTTCCCAGTACCCACACAGACATACAACACTTGCACAAGCATGAACAGAACTGACAGCCCCATCCTGTTCCTCCTCTCCAGCTAACGAGGGTGGCAGTCTGCTAGTGGAACATGTGCACTTACAACATATTGGTGTCTCTTGTACCTGGTCTTAGATACTCAGCCTATGCAGTAGCTGACCCCTGGTCTCCCCCTATTGCTGCACTAGGTCTGTCAGGCCCCTGAGGTTTGTGGTCCCCCTCCAGTTGCTGGCACTCAGACCCCTTATCATGCTCACAGGCTAGTCCACCTCAAAGATCACTGGCACCCACACATACACAGTCAGAACTCAGGGCACACCAACACAGACTCTACTTGGAAGCAGGATAGCATGCAATGATAATGCAGAGAGGCAGACAAGCAGCATCCTCTCCAACTCCTGTTTCACTTGACCAGCTTTTTTTATCTCCTTTTCCCTCTGTTTTTTTTGTGCTTGTTCCTCCTTGATTCTTTATCCCTCCCCATGGTTCTTTCCCTAAAGTTTACACCGAGTCTCACAAATTGCCACAATCCCCTTATGAAGCACCCCACAATACACTTCATAAACCCTTAAAATGCTCTTCCCCCTGCATTCCTGCAGCCCTTTAGGCCATGACTTCCTTTAGCCTGCAGAGCAGTTCAGGGAGACAGTTTCCCTACTGACCCATCCAGGTAGGTTTCACTCCAGGGACAACCATCTGATCATCCTCCTTGGAAGGTTCTAGGGAGCAGTCGACTTGTGCTCCACTCTCACAGTGATTAGGTTCCTACACTTACGATTGCCCTCGAGGTCTCAGTGTTTAGGTGGTCAGCCTTAATCTCACAACCACAACTAATAGCATGGGTGGACCTCCCTTCTGTCTAGATATACAAGGCTATAAATAAACCCCACAAGTCGTACAAGCTCCTTATTTCTTTCAGAGGTAGCTAGGCAGAACTGATCATTGACATCTTGTGCTACAGTGCTCTATATGCCTGCTATCAAGCTGGTGTTTGCCCTGGTATCACACCCTGGGAGTCATGTGATGCAGTAACACTGCTGTCCCAAAGGCAAGATGCAAAATGGGGAAACAGGTGAGGGAAGGAGAAATATTCATAAATGACATTTTCAGCCCAATACCTGTACTGCTGTTTTTAGACTCCAGTAGACCTCTGATCATAAAGATAGTATTTTATAATGAGCTGACCTGTATTTTTTTTCTGACTTCGGAAACAAAACATGCAAGGATCAATAGAAAGCTAAGCCTTTTTTTTGCCTTCTGATAGGTTACCATCATGGGGCTAAGAAGATGGCATATATCACTAGTGACAGATTCAGCTACAGATTTTTATCATTGGCAGAATGATGTAACCCTCATTACAAAAGAACATTGTTTAATTGATCCATTTGCTCCCAGCAGTCTTGTTTTTTTTTTCCTTACAACAAAAAGGCCAAATTGCAGTTCAGCTTCAATCAAGTAAAAACATTATATTGCAGCAGGAATAAGAAATAGTCTCTGCACGTTTTAATTACCATGGTTTAAATATGAGAAAATCATTATACGATTAATGTTACAAATGGTGCCAGAGGACATTTTAAATAATAGTCAAATTAGTGCAGAGAAAGAATGAAAGGATTCTTCTTTTATTATTTTTTTTTAATGTACTGGCCCCCAACCTTTTCCTAGTTCCCAACTCTTTCTTTAGGTTTGCCAGAGTTCACTTAGCTTGGCATACAAGCCCTATCATTACTACCTCAAACAGATACGAACAAGAGAGATTTTTATTCTCAATTATAGTGAAAGTCTTAAAGCAACAAGTGTTATAATTAAGTCAGGCAAACCAGAGCATAGTACATAGGTAATAATTACAAACCTACATACAAAACTTTGTTACTGAAGGCTGAATACACTGCATAGAATTTAAACAAAATACCTATAGCTTCTAAATGGCTTCAAATAGGCAATCATCTCAGAAATGGGAGCTAATAACTTCTGCCCTCACCACATGGAATTCTGTGGGAGAAAAAACAAATATTTTTATCTATACAAGTCAACTGTAAAGAAACAGAAAGTACCCAAAGTGCACCCTTTGTAACTGACCAGAAGCCAAACTGAGAACAAGACACTCAAAAGGTCTAATGTGGCATTGGCAAGAATGAAGTGATTTCTGCTGTGCCTTATTTCTCACCTCTGTGTTTTGAGTAACATAATCTGTTGGCTTAATGACTGAATATCTTTAAGCATCTTAATTTTTTTGCACCACAGTCTACTCTACTACCTCTCCTCAGAAAAATAAAAATACTGGAACCTTCCCTTGCTAGAAAGTAATTAATTTCTTCCCCTCTGCAGATCATGCCAAATCAAGCAACAAGCAATACATATACATATAATATTGAAGATCTTGCTCACAGTTCTGTACCTCCCTATCCATTTTTATGAAGACCCAACTTCTTGACATTTGCAGTATTTATGTCTTTAGTAAGTGCTTTTAATCCTCTTTAGGATACTGGGACACTGTTGCAATACAAATACAGTATTTTTTGTCTCTTTGAGAAAGAATGTTTATTTTTCTTGTCATTTTTCTTTTCTTTTACTTTCCTTTTCTTTATTTTCCTTGTCATTTTTTCTTTTCTTTTACTTTCCCTTTATTTTCCTTTTTTCTTTTCTTTTTCTCTTGATCTGTACAGTTCAATAATATTAGATATTAATTTCATTTACAAGCATACCTAGTTATTTAGACAAAGAAGTCTGTGTCTCTCTTCTTTTAAGTTGCTCTGTGGATGCTACTTAGGCCCCTTCCAGAATCGCTAATGTCACGGACATAAGATATACAAACAAGCTTACAATATTTGTATGCATCACCTAAGGCCTTCTTAAAAATCTGTACTGAATAATTATTGTGTGTGAGTCACCATTAACAAAGATCTGTTAGTTAAATGCACTTTTAATTTACTGAGTGACAAAAAGAAGAAAAAAAAAAAATACAGCCATCCTACAGTTTCTTCCATTAGAATTATCAAAACCAAACAAAGCCCCCAAAACTCCCAAGACAAAACCATCAACAAAAAAAAGCCAAACGAACAAACAACAAAAACAAGCCCTCTTCTTCCAAACCCCACCCAAACTCCAAGAAATTAAATTTGTAATTTTTAGATCAGGTAAAAACAGCATACCAAACAGCTCAGAAGACTAAGGTGAACAGTAAAAACTTTATTCTGTTCTTGAACTAGTCTACACAACTTAGCTACTGAAAGGGAGAGAACAAATTAAAACCAGATCTTTTGACAGAATCTACTTCTTTATCTGCAAAGCCAAGGAAATCTGCTCTGGTATTCTTATACCCTACACCAACTGAATATACTAACCAGAGAATAGATGCAAGTCTTTGGGTAGTCCTTCTGGGACACATTCCTGTCTAACTGGACTTGCTGGACTAAACACTGAAAGGAATGAATGTAAAATACTGTGCGTTTTTGGTTTTTTTTTCTCCTCCATTTTTCATTTATTATATTAAATGAGCCAAATAACCTGAGAATGATCTGTCAGCCTTATCATTGCACTTGTTACTAGTTGTTGGTTTAAGAAACATCTTTAACATAACTGTGTGCGAGTAGATTTTTCTTATTACCATGAAGAGCAGCAAGGATTCAGTAGTAAAAGAATTCTAATCTTTTTACTTTGCTTTCTTTCTTTTGTTTTCATTTTTTGTTAGAGACCTGACTGAATCGGAATATGAAGGTACGGATCTGCTACTGCATGGCACTAACTGCAGTCTACAGAGATGACATTTCCCTGTTTCAGCAACCTGCCAAGCACATGTACTCATACACTGCTTTTGAAAGTGCATCCTATTCTTAGTGTTGAATTATGACGTTACTGACTACTGGCCTTTGCAAATCCCCTGCGTAAGTGTGCACTTAGACGAAAACATGTCAGAAAAGTATGAAAATGTTTTCTTGCCTAAAAAAATTAAAATAGTGGAAGTCAAATCTGCATGAAATGTAATCTTCATGGAGATTTAAATGTATGTTTAAAAAAGCAATTTAGTTTACCAGAGGCTCTAGCAGCTTTAAAATGGTAGAGCTCTTCTGAAGCTGAAGATCTAGTCCTATAGGATTTTTCCTTGCCTTCACTGAGAATTTTCTGGAGCCAAGCCATCCAGATTCATCAGAAAGGAAACATCCAGAAAAAAAAAAGATCAACATAATAGAATATTTAAGTCTTATTTATGACAAAATTCCATAATTCTCACATACTGCTTGCATAGTTTTTAATTTCTGTCCAAGTCTTTTGTGAGGGGTACATGTATATGTGCATTTCTAAGTCTGATGTGGGTGCAGTTTGAAGTATTGACTAGTGCTATTTTAATATGAGTTAATATAACAGATTAATTCTTCTTCCTAGTAGCTTGCATTGTGTGTGTCAGGGAAAAAGATGAGAAGTCATATGAATATTTAGCATTCAAACTCTATGAAACTTGCAATTAATAGAAACTGAGTCTGCATGGAAGTTTTTCTTTGATACAAAACAGGATCACTGAAATAAGTCAAGAAATTAACCTTCTTCCTGCATAATGGTCACAGAGACTGGCAACTATTTGCAGACTGAAATTATACTTGGACTTAATCATATGCTCTTTTTAGGAATTTTTTAGTTCACAATACGTTGATGCCACATTCTACTTAGAGTTTTAGAGTGGTGGGGGATAAATCTTCTTGTGCCTTGTTCTGTAAAGGCTTTGCTGAGAAAAAGATATCTAGGACTTGCACAGAAGACTAATTAATATTTCAACATTAGATTCTTCAAGGGAAAAAACTGCATAAAAAGTGCATTATTTATTGCTGATTTTTGCCAGACATGATGTCACTTGACATTCCCAAAGTAGGAAACACAGAGATAAAGAGAATGTAGTTACAGATACAGTGGTACTGCACTAATAGCTATGTTTGCATAGTATGTCCTTTTGAAAAATACTGATATGTTTTTTCATTCCCTGTTTAATGGAAAACCTGCTACCACTCTTAGCACTTTGGTATTAAATCACTGTCCAAACGTGGGCCTGCCTGTCTGTGTGCTTTCCCATCAATGATGTTACTCTCTGTGTGTGCATGTGTGATTTTCTCTTTATTTATTGTTGATGCCAACTGTTTCTCTTCTGTAAACCACATCTCCCAAATTTATGTTACAGAAGACAACATCAAAAAAGCAATTTATCCAAAGCACAAGCATTTTGATTCATTTTTGATTCATTTATTTATATAAATGATTCTAGTCACTTTGTGTGTTCAGTAGCAAGAAATAAATAGCTTGGGTCAAATGATGCTTTAAGTGTTTATAGAAAGAATATGCAGAGTTTTAAGTGTACCAGACTCTCTGAGCATAGTTAGAGTAGTCACCTGTAGTACATTTAAACAGATCTGTTCCATGACTTTCTCTGGCCTTGTTTTGGAAGTAGCACAAATGTAACTTTTTTCACTAACCATCTAGTTTTATAAATGTGATAGAACATTTTACAAGAGGTTTGATTATTCTGCATGTCTATAAAATGACCTTACACATAGATATTACAATTTTTACTTAACTCTAATATTCATAGAAGATATTGAAGAAATTTTGAATCTCTTACTTTTTTTTTTTGTTTATTCTGAATGTCTTAACTAATCTAAGTGAAACAGACAGGGTAAATAAATTTTGGGTTCACTGAAGAATGGTGCACAAGAAAATTTCTGTTTTCAGGCTCCTACTAACAAGTTTTCACATTCTTTTTCAGTTTTTAAAAAGTAACACTGGGATTTTTCTTATGCGTTAACTGCTTCTCCTTTAGCCTTAGGGTCTAAGCCTGAATGGTAGAAAAGGATTAGTCACCTTTAGTAAGCCATGTTAGTAAGCATAGCTTTTATTGGTGATTAAATTAAATGTGTAAAGTTCTTGTCACAGAATTTCCTGTGATAAGAATTCAGTCTACATCTGGATAAAATTCTGGCATTAATTATCAAATTAATGACAGATACTACATGGCATACATGACAACAATAACTAAGGGAAAATCTCTTGGGCTGAATATTCATGTCATTAGAATTGTAACGAAATACTAAATGTATATTCTTTAAGATAAAATTATCACTTCCCTTTACAAGAAATTATATTTTTCTAAAAAAAACCCATATTCCTAGAGGTATAAAAGGGGAACATACTATGATAAGACCTGCTATGGGAGGTGGAATTCCTGTGACAGATGATAGATATTCTTAAACAGAAGGTGATTATTACCTCAGTGATTTTGAGAGAAATAGAAAGGTATGTGAATGCTTGAATCTGGGTCATAAATGCAAGCTCATTGTCTAAAGTATTTGAAAGAGAAGCCTTTCCCAGTAACATGAATATTACATGTGGAAGTTATTGATTATAGATTGAAAAGTACTTAGGGGAAAAAAATAAACTTATTTGGCATGTTTACAATAGGCTAAGGTAACATTCAAGTACATACACAAATAAGTAAATAAATAAAGTTATTTTCTCTATTCACTACAATGAAAACATTCTAAACTGTATACTGGAAATATTCAAATTTATAGTCCTTCTAAATGTTTACAAATATCTGAAGGGTGGGTGTCAAGTAGAAGGTTCCAGTCTCTTTTCAGTTGTACCCTGTGATAGGACGAGATGTAATGATCACAAACTGGAACACAGGAAGTTCCACCTCAACATGAGGAAAAACTTCACTGTGAGGGTGACAGAGCCTGGAACAGGCTGCTCAGAGAGGCTGTGGAGTCTCCTTCTCTAGACACTTTCCAGATCCACCTGGATCTGTTCCTGCGTAGCCTGCCCTGAGCTGGCATGGGGGTTGGACTTGATGATCTCCAGAGGTCCCTTCTAACCCCTATGATTCTATGATAAATGTGTTGTAGAAAATGCAGTTGCTAAAATACACTAGGAAAACTATCAATACATTTTGTGACCTTCACAGGAATAAGAACATCCAGAATGTCCTTCTGGATGTCCCTCCATTCTATGATTCTACCATTCTGTGATTCTATGATAAATGTGTAGTAGAAAATGTAACGATGTTACTGTATGTGAGTAGCAAAGACCTTCTGGATGATCTTGTTCTTGTGAAGGTCATAAAATGTATTGATAATTTTCATAGTGTATTTTAGAGACTGCACAAGGCTCTGGTACTAGAAATTCATAGTTGTCATTACATTAATATTTGAGAATTACATATTTTGTAATACTATATATCAGCCTTGTTAGATAGGAGAGCTATATCCTCCTCCATGTTTCCAAAAGCATATTGGAGAGAAACCTTACTCAGTATAATACTGGAAGTCCATTGTAGACCAAGTAATTGCTTCTCAGATAGCAAGATAATTCCCTCTTGAAAGCATTAATCTATTTTGGGTGAGTATTTAGCTTGTCTGGAAACTATTTTATCCTATTTAAATTTACTTGTGCTTTAGATGTACTCCTTTAGAGAGTGGAGAGATCACTTCACATTATATTCTCAGACACACAGGAGACATAAATCTCTTTTATGGACTTCTTGTTTCAGAACCTATGCTAACTTATATAGCCTTAGTCATATACAGCTTTAGTCAGGGCTTTCTGGTTCAAGCTGGGATTTTTGTTTTGTATAGACACAGCAACTGTGCAGCATTATGCAGAAAGCAACAGAAAAGAAATCAGTAATACAGGTACAAAACACTAAAGAACTTAAACTGACTTTGGACAAAGACATCCAGTTGGGACTTAATTCAGTACAGTTTTTCTCAAACACAGCCTTCAGAACTTTATTCAGTAGTGCTTGAGAGGGTTTAATATGAATGTAATTGTGGATGAAGACTCTTTAAATCACTATTAGTTACAGGAATAATAACCCTTGTACTTGTCATTCTCAGCTTATTAACAATAAAAAGCTTTAAAGGAATCAATATAACAATCACAGTCAGCTTGCTGATACTGCCCATCATAAGCAATTCATATATTTCAGGGCAAAGGCTATTTCCCTTTGCAGCCTTTTTTTTTAGTTTACTGGTAATCAGAGGTGGTTCTAAACAATCATCTCCATACCACAGGCAATTACCAAAAGAGAAAAATACACGTGTTCATTTCCTCTGAGCCTCGTTGTCTACAGTCAATAACCTCCATCCGCAAGAAGATTGCTACATCTTTGACTAGTGGTTGCATAAGTCAATGGGATAAAATCAAACTTTAGTTTTGGGATGATGCTGCTGATTTTGGTCATCTCGTGAGTTTGCAGGTGTAACCAAGCTGAGTGGTGCTGTCAGTACACCAGAGGGATGGGATGTCATCCAGAGGGACTTGGACAAGCTGGAGAAGTGGGCCCAGGTGAACCTCATGAGGTTCAAGAAGAGCAAGTGCAGGGTCCTGCACCTGTCCCAGAACAATCCATACTGTCAATACAGGGTAAAGGATTAGGTGATAGAAAGCAGCCCTGCAGAAAAGGACTTGGGGGTGCTGGTAGACGAGAATCTGGACATGAGCAGCCAGTGTGTGCTTGCAGCCCAGAAGGCCAATCACATGCTGAGCTGCATCAAAAGCAGCATGGCCAGCAGATTGAGAGAGGTGATTCTGCCACTTTACTCTGCTCTGGTGAGACCTCACCTGTAATACTGCATCCAGTTCTGGAGCTCTCAGTACAGGCAGGACATGGGCTTGATGCCGTGGGTCCAGAGGAGGGCCACAAAACTTATCAGAGGGCTGGAGCACCTCTCCTATGAGAACAGTCTGAGGGAACTGGGGTTGTTCAGCCTGGAGAAGAGAAGGACTCCAGGGAGTCCTAATAGCCACCCTGCAGTACCTGAAGGGGGCTTACAAAAAGGTGGGAAAGGGCGTTTACAAAGGCCTGTAGTGACAGGACAAGGGGTGATGGTTTTCAACTAGAGAAGAGTAGATTTAGATTGGATGTTAGAAATAAGTTCTTTTCCATGAGGGTGGTGGAACACTGGAACAGGTTGCCCAGGGAGGTAGTTGAGGCCCCATACCCAGAGATATTCAAGGAGAGGCTTTGAGTAACCTGTTCTAGTTGAGGATATCCCTGCTCACTACAAGGGGGCTGGACTAGATGACCTTTATAGGTTTCTTCCAGCCCAAACCATTCTACGATTCTATGAGGCATGTGTCTGTCTTGGAGCTTCCACAAAAATGAGATTTTTGGTATAATTAGATTTTAAGACAGACCACATACATATGAGCACTTCAGTGCTGCTGTGAGCCTGCTATTGATGTGGTCCCTTGTCATAATGTCCAAAGCTGCACATTCTGAATACCTTAGTTGAACAATTTGGGGCACAATTTCCCCACTAACTTTTTCTTTTTTACAGAAAATCTTCTCAATTTTCTTTCTTATTGAAAATAACTGAGAAATGACTGAAAAAATATTTTATCTGGGACAGACAGAAGAAAGGTATACAGCCTCACAGGAATCATAGGTATTTGAAAGGATTCAATTACCAATGCAACATTATAATTCCAAGTCTTATTGAAAGTAGATTTAATTTTCCTTAGAATGTATGTTCATGATTCAAGGTCAACTCTGTACTTAGAATAAACATTACAAGAAGCTGTGAGCAGCTTCTCTAACATCTAAATTATGCTCAGGGACCAACTAAACTCTGCATCATGAGAAATGGGACAGCTTCCAAGCATCCTAGCACTGGTTTGGAATTTCATAGGAATGAGTATCAGTGGCTTTACATCTATTTATCAGTATTAGGCAGTTTTGTGTGCATCATATGGCAACTTGTGTACAGTGTGTAAAGCTATGTCCCATGAATTCCTCACTTCTTCCCTTTGGAGCCACTTGTGAAGACTCAAATCTGTGAATAAATATACCTCAATATGACCATCCATGACCTTCTGAATTAGATCTGGAGGACTAGTTTGTGATAAGCCAATATGGCTTCTCTAAGGGCAAATTGTGCCCGACTAATTTGGTGGCCTTCTTCAACAGAGTTACAACTCTGGCTGATAGGGGAAGAACAACTGACATAATCTACCTGGACTTGTGCGAAGCATTTGACCCTGTCCCACATGACATCCTTGTCTCTAAGATGAAGCAACATGGACTTGATGTATGGACCACCCAGTGGATAAGGAACTGGCTAGAAGGTTGCACTCTAAGAGTTGCGATCAATGGCTTGATGTCCAGGTGGAGACCAGTGACAAGTGGATCCTTAGGGATCTGTTCAGGATTCAGTGCTGTTCAACATCTTTGTCAGCAACATGGACAATGGCATTGAGCGCACCCTCAGAAAGTTTGCCGATGACATGAAGTTGTGTGGTGTAGTGGACTCACTTGACAATGCCATCCAGAGGGACCTTGACAGGCTTGAGAAATGGGCCAATGCAAACTGCATGAGCTTCAACAGGTCAAAGTGCAAAATCCTGCATCTGGGATGGGCCAATCCTAGGCACAGTTACAGACTGGGGACAGAGTGGGTTGAGAGTAGCCCTGAAGAGAAGGACTTGGTGTTGACTGACGAGAAGATCAACAGGAGACAGCAGCGCGCTCTTGCGGCTCAGAAGGCCAACCATATCCTACGATGCATCAAGAGGAGTGTGGTCAGCAGATCAAGAGAGGTGATTCTCCCCCTTTGCTCTTGTGAGACTCCACCTTGAATACTGCATCCAGTTCTGGTGTCCCTACCACAAGAGAGACATAGATCTGTTGGAACAAGTCCAGAGGAAGGCCACAAAGATGATCCAGGGGCTGAAGCACCTCTGCTACAAGAATAGGCTGAAGGAGCTGGGATTGTTCAGCCTTGAGAAGACTCTACAGGGACCTTATAACTGCCTTCCAATACCTAAAGGAGTCCTACAGAAAGGCTGGAGAGGGAATCTTCACAGAGAGTCCAGTGATAGGATGAGGAGAAATGGTTCTAAACTGAGGGAAAATAGGTTTAGATTGGATGCTAGGAAGAAGTTCTTCAGTACAAGGGTGGTGAGACACTAGGATAGACTGTTCAGAGGGGTTGTGGATGCCCCCCCCCGGAGCTGTTCAAGGACAGGTTGAATGAGTCCTTGAGCAACCTAGTCTAGTTGAGAGGCGTCCCTCCCCATGTAAGGGAGGTTGGATTAGATGATCTCTAAGGTCCCTTCCAGCCTAAGCCATTCTGTGATTCTGTGATACCATTGATGATGTTAAGTAGTTATTAATTTCTTAAGAAGTCCCTGTTATGTATTTAGGGTATTTCTGGCCTAAGAATCTACCTACCAAAATGAATACAAACCTTTCATTTACTTAATGACTTTATTAAATCTTAAAAAATAAAATTAGAAAATGCTACTATTTTGTATCTGTAAATGCAATGGTCTGTGAAGGCAGGGAGTTGAGAATGGAAGTTTTGAGAGTTTCAGCGCATTCCTGGAAACATAAACTGTGAAGAACAGGGAGAAAACAATACTTTACATCTGACAGCTCCAGTTATGGTGCCCTACAGAGTTTAACTGCTAACTTCAAACCTTTCCACAACTTTTACTGAGGGACAGTGGAGTGATAAATATTCTGAGGGTTTCTCTTGTTTTACTAAACACTCTATGCAATTAGTTCAGTTTAATGGAAAATTAAATCTATAATATTTTCACCATAAGTTTAAGCTATTTCTGTCTTACAAAAGCAAAAGCCCTTTTGAAACCAGTAATGTATTTTTAATCCTCTATTACACAGTAAAACACCAAATTCTATTGAACTTACTTGGTGGATGTTTGTTTTAACATTTGTTTTAGCATACTGTATCTGAATTTGTCTAAAGCATTATTTTTAATATATATTATTAGCATTTCTGAAAAGAAAACTTCAAAGCAGAAAGGTCACTAAACTTTTGGGCAACATAATAATAAAGTAAATCTGATTACACTAATAGCTCTGTATTAAAAAAGTATTTTAGTACATTTACAGGGCTCAGATGAACCACACTGGAGTTAAGAGTAGATTCCTTCTCATATTTGAATCTGCAGCCATTCAACACAAAGAAGCTGTGAAGCACCAGGTGATCAGAGCACCATATAATGTCAATGTGCAACATAAAACTTATCAGTAAATTAGTAGGAAAAAATACTATCATGCCACCATTATAAATATTCCTGGTAACTCAAGAAATATATTTTTCCAGAAAAAAGAGCAGAGAATATTCTGGTTTTTTAACACTTTAATAATTTTATAGAATAAATTATAACAGCATTAAAAGGTTTCTTGTCTCTTATAAATAATATCTAAGCATAAGAAAGGCAATTTAGTAACGTCTGTCAAGAATATTCAAAGGAAGGAGTATACTGATAGTAAAAGCATAGAAAGTATAAATGATTCTTTATATTATCTGGGGAGGTACAGGGAGCTGATCTCTCTATTCAGGTTTTCAGTTTGTGGCGTGGCACTTCTTCATTCAACTTCCGATTTCTCCTTTCTAATTATTAATAATGGAAATAGGTGCTATTCATTCATAAAAATCCTGAAGAATTCAGTTTTTAAACACTGCCCTTCACAATCTTGGATATTTTTCTTCTTACCATCCCTGGGGTGGAAGCCTTGCTGTGTAATGGACATATCAACGTCCTGGCTATGAAAAGGAACACTAATCAATACTGTGTGACTCTGAGCAAGGCAGTTTGCTGTGGTGCCTGTTTCCTTTCCTTTGACTGTGTGTCTAATCTTTTCATATAGGAATCCCAGATTTGTGGGAGCAACTGATTTTTACTGGAAACATACTCATTCACGTCCATTCCTTTTAGTAAAGAAGAAGCAGGAGACCTGCATGGATGAGCAAGGAGCTGCTTGAAAAACTCACATGGGGAAAAGAAGTTTACAGTATGTGGAAAAAGGGACTGGTCACCTGGGAGGAATATAGGAACATTACTAGAGCATATAGGGATGCAATAAGGAAGGTCAGGGTCCTCTTGGAATTTAATCTAGCAAATAACGTAAAAGACAACAAGAAGGGCTTCTTCAAGTACATCAGTAGGAAAAGGAAGACTGGGGATAATGTAGGCCTGCTGCTGAATGAGGTGGGAGCTCTGGTGGCAGAGGATCCAGAGAAGGTGGAGTTACTGAATGCCTCCTTTGCTGCAGTCTTTACTGCTTAGACTGAAAGTCTGAAGAAAGACTCTTCCTTGGTCAAGGAGTACTGGGTTAGAGATCATTTAGGGAAGTTGGACAACAAATCCTTGGGCCCTGATGGGATGTAACCATGAGTGCTGAGGAAGCTGAGACGGAGGACCCGGGAAATTACAGACCAGTCAGCCTCGCCTCCATCCCTGGAAAAGTGATGCAACAGCTCATTTTGGAGATCATCTTCTAAGCATGTGGAGGAAAAGAATGTTATCAGGAGTAGTCATGTAGTTGCTAAGGGGGAATCATGCTTGGCCAATCTGATATTCTTCTATGATGGTGTGACTGGCTGGGTAGATGAGAGGAGAGCAGTGGATGTTGTCTACCTCCAATTCAGCAAGGCTTTTGATAGTCTCCCAAAACTTTCTCATAGATAAACTCAGGAAGTGTGGGTCACATGAGTGGACTGTGAGGTGGATTGAGAACTGTCTGAATGCTTAGTGCTCAGAGGGGTTGTGATCAGTGTCACAGAAACTAGTTGTAGGCCTGTAGCTTGCAGTGTTCCCCAGGGGTCAATACTGGGTCTGGTCTTTTTTAACATATTCATCGATGACCTAAGCAAGGGGACAGAGTGTACCCACAGCAAGCTTGTTGATGATACAAAACTGAGAGGAGTAGATGATACACCAGATGGCTGTGCAGCCTTCCAGTGTGACCCGAACAGGCTGGAGTGTTGGGTGGAAGGGAATCTAATGACATTCAACAAGGGCAAGTGTAGATTCCTGCACCTGGGGAGAAACAGCCTCATGCATTAGTAGAGGTTAGAGGTAGACCTGCTGAAAAGTGGCCTTGAGGAGAAGGATCTTGGAGTTCCAGTAGACAATAAGTAAACCATGAGCCGGCAATGTGACCTTGTGGCCCAGAAGGCCAATGGTATCCTGGGGTACATTACACAGGAAGTTCCACCTCAACATCAGGAAAAACTTCTTTCCTTTGAGGGTACCAGAGCACTGGAACAGGTGGCCCTGAGAGGTTGTGGACTCTGCTGGAGATACTCAAAACCCGCCTGGACATGTTCCTGTGCAACCTGCTCTAGGTGACACTACTTTAGGAGGGGGGTGGATGAAATGATCTCTAGAGGTCCCTTCCAGCCCCAACCATTGCATGAAATCGTTCATCTGGTACAAGTAACTGAGTATTAAGCCTCACCTCAGCTGATCACAGATATCAGAGGATAGATTATATCTGTGCTCTCTGTTCTGTCTAATTTGTGCTGCCACAGTGGTACAGGAGATAAAATAAACAATTGACAACATGCAGAAAGTAACTAATTCTGCAGGTGCTTATGAAGGATGCTTTTGAGAATTAGCACAAATCACAAGGGCAGTGCTGAACCTGGAAAGCTCCAGTAGTGAATTTACCCACACAGGTGCAGTGCTGGAGCTTCCCAAGCACAGCAATTTAGATATTCATCAAACCTACATAATGCAACTGCAGATTATAAAGAAGAGAACGATTCTGTTCAGTCCCTAACAATATTAAATTTACAATACATTGCATTTCTACATATATAAATACAATGCAATAGTATGAGAGCATTTTATCTTTATTAATACCATACTGCAATATTAATATATTCAAGATGTAATATTATCATTAAGCAATGTAGGAGCTGATGGCTTCATATTTTCATAATATTGTTACAATAAATATTGTATCTGCATCTTGCTATCATTATTTTCTCTTGCAAAAGCCTTTCATCCTTGATTTCTGAGAGTTTAATAGACTTAGGCTTTTAAAGCCAAGCAAGCAGCCACCATGCTTTCTGTGGTACCGTGTTCAGCTGTCTTCTATGTCTCTTGTAAAAATCATTCTACTTCTCACCCAGTTGGGTAAAGCAGGGGGAAATTTTTGTTTCCTCTTTGAAAAACACTAATCACTAATATTGACACCTTGCAGAACAATTAAAGGAGGGGGAATTAGTATCTTTAATTGTTATGAGAAACATTTAAACCACTGAATATAGTGATTATTTTCTTTTATAAAAACATTTTTCATAATAAACTTTTCCTTACATTTTCAAAGCAAAAAAGTATCAAATGCAGTTAGAATCTCTTTTTATCATAAGGATAGAAATAGCCAGACTTAGTAAGGAAGTTAAGATAAATGAGTCCTTAATATGCTGTAGAAGAAAAATGCCTCATGATCAAATTCAAGTATTAATTTAAGGGGTGTACCACTAGAGTCATATTTATGGTCTAAATAAATTAATCTTAGATGTACATCACTCATTTTTTATTCTTTCTCATCAAGAGATGGAAGATGTAGGGTCTGACCTTTCAGTCTGGACAAATTTGTATGTAGAACTTTAGTCCCCTGGACAGGCATTTTATTATATGTATGTAGTAATGTCTGGTTTGCACCAAATGACTACTCCTGTTACAAAAACTAAGTATTACAGGGTTACAAAATTTAGCCTTCATTAAGTAGTTTGAGTAGTTGTGTCAGAGCTCTCTGTTGTTAACAGTGTAAAACTGCTCTCAACTTCCATCCAAATATGAATAGTTTTTGTATTTTCTTTCCCTCTTCAAGTTTTAAAATGAACATTTATGAAGATTTAATATGTAGATTAGCGTTCATCAATCCCATATATTCTTTATATACATACCAGAAGTGTGGAGGTCCTTTTACTAGTCATGGTCCAGTTAAAATAAATGCTGTTCAAACTCCAAATGTCAAGACTAAATTTGCCCTTTCTTCTAGTAGACAGAATAATTGTGTTCTGTCAACCAGTTCCTAATATTTGTTCAAAGAATTAGAGAATTCTGCTGAGGAATCGTGATGTTTATCCACATGCTCATCAACATCAGCATTATTACTTGGCCAATCTTTAATAAAATCTAAAATACAGGCAATAAATAATTTGGTTTGTAGTTTCTACTTTTTTTTTTCCCCATGAACTTTCCACTGTTGGTTTTATTTTCTCCCTAATAGGGAGAAAATTCATATTATTTATTTATTTGTAAATCACTGGAGAAAGTCACTAAATCATCCAAAATCAATGTTCTTTAAAATGAACATCAGTTTTTATTGCAGGTTCCTGTTCCCCTAGCTCTTCTTTTTGCAGCTGCTCTCTAAACTTATTTCTTAAAAGCTGAGTTCTAATATAAACAATTTGTGTATTTGTGTATTTGTTCCCTAAATATCCATATATCTAAGAAGTATGATCTAAATATATCCCTACAGATTAATAAAATTAAGGAAATATTCTTTGAAACCTATTAAAATCCAATTGAATGTGTTAGAAAGAGTATCTTCTGATTCTTTTATTCAATACAATGTTCTTTCATATTGAGATACAAGTCACCAAAGAGTGACTTGCTTTTCAAAATATGAATTGTCAAAGAAGTGATAACTTAGCTTTCCATATTTATGTCCTTCAAGTGAATACCATACAAATTATGGTTCATTTTCCAGTGAAAGGAAAGCTTTTTTTGACCAGCTGTGCTTTTGGGTTTCTGAAAGGCAGATTCCTTTCTTTTTCAAAAAACACAGATGCCAGAATCAGAAATTTCCTGGCAATTTGTGAATGAATAACGATAAATTTGCCAAATTCTCCCAGCAGTTTGTTTGTTTTTTTT
>JANHGN010021974.1:22796-50678 GCA_024605025.1 Megaceryle maxima | reverse complement strand
AAAGAGCATCTGTAATATATAATTGTTATAATAAAGGTCTGCATAATATATAAGCATAAATATAATATAAAAAAAAATCCCAAAGGTTTTTTTTTTGAGGGGGTGGGGTTGTGGTTTGGTTTTTTTAAGCAGTTTTCACCTTTTGCCTCCTTAAGAATGAGAACAGGAGGGAGTTTTTTATTCATACCTCACAATATCTTTTAGGTCTTAGGTATTCTTGTTCTAAAATCAATACAGAAATCTACATAGATGTGGAAATGCTAATTTTATCTCAAGTCACTTAATGTGAATCTATCAATTTTCTGCCCGTGTTTTTCTACAGAAAGTGCTTTTCTAGAAAAAGCATAGAGAATGAGAGATGAACAGAGCAGTATAACTACTTTTGCAACAAAATAAGGCAAATACTTCAAGGCCGATGGCAGGGCTAGGAGAAAGGCAATCAAATCCCTTACATAATTTCTAAACACATCTTTGTGACCCACTGTTCAATGGATCAGATAATTGTGGGACAGTTTGTGACTTACTTTAGGGAAAAATTGACTGCAGCCTTTCTGATCTCGGATACATTGCATCAGTGTAAATGGCTAAGCAGACTTAGAGTCTGATCAGCAGTGCTTTTGCTATGGGTTCATAAATTAATTACTTCAGAATATTAGAGATGTTCTGTAAATACCATCAGGAACTGGGATTTCTCAAGGTAATGCTCTCTGGTTTGGATATGCTAGAAGAAGATAAAATGTTGAGCAGAAAAAAACAGTTAAAGTTTTGTACTTTTCTCCTTCTAGCATTCCAAAACTTATAAACCCTACAGCATGAACCAGCTTCTCTACCACAGTCAAACATGAGGATAGTATCATTCCTTTGACTTCTCATGGATTTTTGTCATTCCCTGAGAGCTGAAGGAAGAAAAGAGCCCACATTCTTCAGTTTGATCACCAAAATGACATTTCTGGAAACTCACAAATGTAATAATCCACTTCTGTTTAAATCTATGTAGCAGGAGTCTGGAACACAAGATAAAAGGACATAGAGGGGGACAGAACAGGCTGCCCAGAGGGTGTTGTACTAGCTGATCTCCAGGGGTCCCTTCCAACACCTAACATTCTGTGCCTGTGTGATATGTACAAAACATCCTTCATCAGTACTCCAAATTGCATCCCTCAAGTTCTGTAGAAAACAAGATTCAGACATATTTGTTATTATCTCTACTTTTCAGCTATTTCCATATTACCTCAACAACACAGCATCAATGGTCCAGGCCTTATCCAAAGAATAAGAGCACCGCAAGGATTCATCTCAGCATTCCACACACCTTTGGGCTGAACACCTCAGCCTCTTTAATGTACCTTATTCTCTGCATATGCAACAGCTGTCCATTGGCAAATCTGACCTGATGGCCTCTGCCCTTGGCCAGACTGTCTTTGGCCAAAAGCAGACCTCCAACAAAGCTGACAACTGTGTTGAATGCAGGTCTCTTGAGAACCTGAATGTCATGGATATTAAACATCTACCCCCTCTGAGTAGATGAAAAATGAACAATTGTTTTTAAACGTCTAAAACATTTAACATGTAAAAAAATTAAGTCAGCAAACTTTTGAATTCTTTGAACGTGTGTTTTTCTGTATGCTTGCTCCTCAACTAGGATGGAGACTATTCCTGGAATCTAGAGCCTGAACTTGCAGGAGGGCTGCGACTCACATAACCACCAGTAGCAGCTTCTCTGCATGGTGTCAGGCACTTTTTTCTACCCTGGAAGTTGTACCTGTGATAAACACACGCAGCATTTTCCCTGCTTTCCTCAGCAATGGCAAGACTGACAGATTTTATAATCCTACTCCACAGAGTAGCAGATGGTGCCTACCCTTTCTCATCCTGTACAAGACTTGGTATTTCTTCTCTGTCAGTCATAAGACAGGTTTTTGATTTTTGCTGGCTGAACAAGCCATGAAATTTCATACAGCAGTAGTTACTTCTGCCAATCTCATATCTCTTGAGGCCTAGACTTAGCAAGTCCTTAACTCATGGTATGACTTCTATGCCAAATGCAGCAAGCCTTGATGACTAACACTGTTCTTTAGAAAGACCGACTCTCTGAATGTGTGCAAATTAAGGGCAGAAGCATGGTATAGCAATTCAGCACAAAGATTAATCACTGTCCTTACCACTAGAGCAAATATATCTATCAGTACAAGGCCTGTTAAAACCACAGAGAAACTTCAGAAGATGTGTGCATGGTCATTCACCTTTTCTGTTCCACCTTGATGTGAGATGACAGTCACATAACACATTAAAGCACACCACTCAAACTAGTGTATCGTACTACACGAGGGAACATTCATTTAGGTACAAAATGACTCTCAAATAGTTGTGTTCAGTGTAACTGTTTCTTCCCAGCTCTGCATGAATGAAAAATGTGCCAAAAAACCCGTGTATCACTGTGTCATCTTGTTCTGTATTTGTCAGGGAGGTACAGTCTCACTGACTCATCCACTCACAAGAAACAGCATGAAATTAGCCAGAGACCTTTACCAAGAAACTACACTTACCACATGAGAGCTGACCTTTGGTGGCTGCATAGCAACCTGTGGAAAAAGGCAGTAAAACCACTAAGGTTTTAGCAGAAAAACCTAACCATTTATGCCTTAACACACCCATCCACGCTGAATGAGACAGAGCCTAGGAGACTGACACATACCTGTAACTTCCTGGGTGGAAGTTTCCAGTGTGTCACACTGGAATGTGCCACAAATCTGATTTACTACACTTGGCTTTAGCAGCAGTAATTTCTACTCTCCCCTCTGCTGTATTTCTTGTAGACGTTTTTAGAACATAGGGATTTTCTTCTTTGCTTCTAATTATCAGACTGAATCATTAAAAATGAAGAAAGAAAAGTAGATTTTACTCTTTGAGTTTATACAATAATCTCAAATATATTTTTCTTTTATTTCTGTAAAGCCATTTAATTCACAAATTCTCCTAACTTTTTATGTCTACAGGCTTGCAAATAGTATTAAAGACAGATCAAAGAGAGCATTTTAATTTATACTGAAGTGATTTGCTATACTGACACTGAACTAATACTCTTGATTTAGGAGAGGTTTCCCAGTGCATGCTGGGAAGAACTAAAAATATAGATACCCAATGGAACACAGACTTGGAATGCAGTTGGCTGAATGAGGTTTTTTGGCAATGTTGTTTGACATGGTTACAAATTATTTATTCACCTGTTCCCTTCCTTTCAGGTGTCAATCTCATGTTTTCAATTTCTACTAGATTTTCAGAGTTAAATGTGCATATTCATTAAGTTCCAGATGGGTTTGTCTCATGCTAAGCAGAACCATAAGACTAGTTATTTGAAAACCAGCAGCAAATCCACATATAAATCTCTAACAAAAAGTCTTACCAATCATTCCTAGACTGTTTTCTTCATATAACTCCCTAGACATTTTATTCCATCATGTTTCCTCTGAAACATTCCCATCTCTGCCATAGGTATTTTTGCACTTAAGTTTTGAATATCTTGGCCATAACAGGTTTTTTTATGAATCATATGGGAAGTAGGTAAAATCTCTACATATAGAAGTACAAGCACTATCCTCAAGGTCAAATCTCTACATACAGAAGTACAAGCACTATCCTCAAACACACATCAATTGGAAAACTAAGTCCTGCTCCCTAATAATCTCATTTTTATATTCCAGTAACAACCTTGTAACAAGCACACAGTACTTAGAAATTATTCCATGACAATAATGAAAACATTAGCCATCAGTAAAAAAGTTGCTAAAAGTTCTGCATATCTTGTAATACAGTACTGTCTCACTATTGAAGAGCACACAGCGAAGCGTGTGCATTAAATTGCACAATGAACTGTTGTAACAAAGAATTAGTTATTATTTATTTTCTGTTAGCTATAATATCAAGAAATAATATAAAATAATACATTCGATTCACATTTATTAAAACTAATATATTAGAAGTCAATAAATAAAACTTTGAAAACAATGTTGTTATTGTGAAGAGAAAAAAAAAAAAAAGGCAAGCCACTGTTAAGTGTGCTCTTCTATCACTTGGGGGTTTTTTTGGTTTTTTTTTTTGGTATCCCAACAGAATACTGAATAAAAGATATAAGAGTGAAGGATGCTATACCCCTGATGCTGCAGGAGAATGTCTTCAATTTTCCCTAATTTTAAATTGGCTATCAGAAATTAATGTTATGAAAGACTAAACTTGTGCTTGAGGACTGAGTGTTAGTCAGGCAGTTGCATATGAGGCAACTGTTAGGGAAAGGTTCACCTCTAATCTCTGAAGCCCAGAAATCTACCTGGAAGGCATTTGAAGGTTTGTGCATTTAAGATAGCTATTAGTGCAGAAAAAAATGAGACTGGATGAAGTGTTTCCATCCAAACCTTTTCTGATGAATAGCTGCAGTTTTGATAAGGTGATTTCCTGTGGAAATAGTTTGCCTTTCTTGAAATAGATTTCTCAGCAGAAATCTAGGATATAACTTGAAGAAAAATACTGGGTTTATAAATTTCTCCCCTTCTATTCTGGCAAAAATTAAGAGTTCCCACAACAGAAAAGGAGAAAAGCCATTTAAAGCAGAATTTATCAAACCAGTCATTTCACAAACACCCACTAACATACAAATACGTTATGTTGAAAATATATTGTTTATCCAAAGCACACAAAGTGCATAAAGGAAACAAGCTAGAGGAATTCAAAACCACTCTGGTAATTTTTTGGAAAGAAAAAATATTAAAAGAGGAATTTTTTTTCACTTTTAGCAAACAGAAAGGTAGGACTAAGTAAAGAACAGACTTCCTGAGTGAAGTGCTCTATCCTGCATTCAAAACCTATTAATATCCAACTGATCATAAGAAATGTAAAACCTGTGTCAGTTTTGTGACAGCACTTGGCTGATGTCAGTGTGGGTTGGTATTTCAGAGGCATTTCAGTTGTCATTAAGCTCTTTGCCTTAAACATCTGAAAAAAAGTTGTGTGTGTGAAATGTTGTAAGCCAGTTGTGTTCGATTTATCTAATTTCTTTCTTCTGGCTGTTGTACTGTGTGTACTTCATTTTACAACTCAGCAATGAACCACAAGCTGTATGGCAGCTATTCTTGTGGGAGTCGCTCTGAAAGAAGTTGCTCAAATAGCACACTTCAGTGCATCTGCACTGTACGTTGCCTTGGAATGGGGAATTGTTAAAAGAGTATTACTCATGTGACTGGAAGAAGAAAACCTGGGATCTGAGCAGTAAATGTCACCAAAATTCATTTGGTGTGTTCAGATTTACCAGCCTGAAAACAACTTCACTGCTCTGCTGTCAGCAAAAATGATGTTCCGCAAGTATTTGCAGGTCACATGGCAAAGGTTTCTCTTGTTACGTTCTTGCACAGGAGATCTGCTCTTTGTCACCTTCAATTTGACATTTTATAGGGATTAGGAACATAAATCAGGAAGAAAACCGCATAATGCATTGTTTTCTCCCTGTGGCTGACTACTGCTAATCTTAAGTCAACAAAAGTCAGATTTCAATTTCACTGAATTACTGCATCATAGACTGAAAAAATCAATCTTGGTAGGTTTTATTGTTCTAATTCTTTCATATACAAACCTTGGGGAAAAAAAAAATCATTTTCCTATACCTGCCTGACACCTGCTTACAATAATAACTTTGAACGTCTGATTGAAGCAATCAGAACTGTCAAAGTATACTGGCTAGACAAAGAACTTTTTTTAGTTATTTTTTATGAAGGAAGATGCCCCGTCTTCAGGCATTTTCCCTCTGTAGAAAAGACAAAAGACTGCTCTGGAAATTGACCATATATCACTGAAAGAAAGTCCTAGGAAATATTTTACTATGCTGGAACTTTTTCATGGACACTAATGTGAACATAAATAAAAGTCAATGACTTGAAGGATATATGAATTTCAAAGTTATTTAGGAATTACTAGAACAAGAAAAATATAAGAAAACCTCAGTCTTTTGCACATTAAGATTTTTGTCTTAGAATTTACATATTAAGCACTTTTTACCTTCCATAATTTATAGATATTATCCTGTATAATAAGAAAATTGCTATGAAATCAAAATAAACATTATTATATTAAGTACATCATTATTCAACACAATCTGAGCAAAGCATTAAGAAGCTTTCACACTTAACACCACTATTTATTTGTGCTTATAATGTTACTGCCCTCGTTATTATGGATTAAATTGATGCTGATTCTTAAAATGTTTGTTTTGAGAATGCTTCCTGCCAATCTTGGTGTAAAGCCCTCTGAAATCTTTCACAGACTTGAAGATCTCTGAACTAGACTGATTTGTCTTAAAATTATTTTTCCTACATTCAGCAGAGTAACTACCAAGTTAGCATAGGAGATGTTGAATTGTTGCAGTGAATCCCCAGAATGTATTTTTAAAGCCTTTAAAAAGCCATGTGTCTTTGAAACTGATTTTGCAAGGAAATAAATGAGTGTTGAACATGTCTCCTCAAGCAAAGCAAAACAAAAAAGGAATTAGTACTGTAAGAACAGAGTGAACTTTAGCCACAGACAAAGTAGATGGCTGCTTCAGACAACAGATGAGAAAACAGCAATAGCCGTGGTGCAAACATCATTTGTATTTGCAGGAAATCTCGGAAAAACAGGTCTGCTGCTGCTGCTGCTGCTGCTGCCTCTGCTAAGGCTGGGGTGAGGGCTAGGAGCAACTACATCCAGCTGCCTTCAAGCTGGTACACCCAGCTGATGAGTCAGCACCTTTATGCCCTTATGTCTTTCAGAGGGCAGCAGAAGCAGCAAAACGGGGGATCTCCAATTTTCCACTTGTTCTCTAGGCAGCTCTATAATTTCTCTCCCCTTGCTATGCAAAGAGAACCAGAGGTCCAATCTCTAGCTTCCACTTCTCACCTTCGGGCTGGCAAAATTACATCCTCACATACACTGTGGAGAAGCCTTGAGTCAGGGGGACAAGGTGTTTATACTGGAGCCACTTCAGACTGATTCTGAAATTATAGGTTAACACATACGAACCTTTCACATTTACACCTAGTAGAATCCATCATCAAACAAACACACAGCACCACAGTATTTATTGAGTAGCTAGGCATAAAATAAGGTTAAGGAGGTTAGCCAGAATTTGTAGGCTATAAAATTTCAGGGGATTGTTAAGTTCACACTTGGTCAGCCAACGTGACTGGCATATTAGGCCAGAACCTCATACAACAATTCTAGGGCTTAGTCCAAGTGTTTAGAAGACCATGTAATAGAGTTTCACACAGCAGATCAATATCTGCTTCCCCTTTTGAAACAAACTCCACTGGTTCTTACTGGATAATGAGACTGGGAGCTCCTTTTCAGCTCGTGATTCAAAGCCCATGGAAGCCCACATAAATACTCCTGTTGAATTCTAGGAGCTTTGGATCAGGCCTCGAATGATAAAAAATGATAACATTCCTCTAAAGAGCAATCCTTAGGGTTTCTTTGAAAAGGAATTAATTAGATCTAGCTCTATTTTTCCAGGACAGGATGATGGACTACACAAAGACGGCACGTCTATGTTTGACCAAAAGCATTTGCCTGCAACTGCTGTATTTCCTATTTGTAGCAAACCAAACAGAATGGCAACATTTTATAAATATAATAAAAATCTTGTACTTAATTTGTGAGTGTTAGATTTGCCACTGCCTCATTAGACCATTATAATAATCTCACAAACAATGATTCATATGTTATCTGCATCCACAGTAATAAACAACTAATATCGGAAATACCTTATAACTTTTCAACAGCTCCCCAAAAAAGTTATATTTTTTGTTTTATTTCAGTTTGGATTTTTTACACATGCTAACATTAATTGTACCAATATAAGGCACTTCAAACCCAAGAAAGTATATCCACGTGAGGGACATTGTATCACTGTAGCTATAACAACATTCAGTAACCAGCCTGAAACAGGTTTTTAATTGTGATGGAAAATCCATGAAACAGAATGAAAAAATCTGCCTTTAAAAAAAATGTATAGAGTCCCAAAACCCAGTATCAAAATCAGATATTCTGGTTCCACCTAAGTGGCCTAGCATACATGTGACAGCATGAGCCAGTGCTTCATGGCCCATGAGGGAGGGTGGCCTTAGCCCACCTTTCCAACTCAAAGTTGACAGAAGCATGAGGCTATAAAACCATTTTATCTTATGCTCCTTAACATCTAAATTATTCTAAGAATTTCTCTACCAAAAAAATAAAACATTCAATTCTGAAATGTTCCAACTGTTCCATTTTGACGTTATTAGGATATCCTTTCTGTGTGTTAAGTGTTATCAAAATTACATCCTTCTCAAAACATTTTGCTTTTGTCAAAATGGAATTTCCTCAAATACAAACGGTGTATAAAAATGCTTGACCTGTTCAATGGCACAGGTCAAGTAATATAGCCTTTCTGAACACCTTACACGAGGTATGACAAGACAGTTCTCCTAACACTTTGATTTTTTAATTGCTTTTACTCTTTTACCTAAACCATTGCTGTGGAAATAAAAAATAGCAGCTTAAGTGATATTCCTTATGCTATCATAGACTCCCTTCTTGCTTCTCATTTCATAATGTACTTATCTACAAGTTTTTCCCTATGCTAGATATGAACTAGTTTTCAATAGCAAACATGCTGAAGCAGGAGACAGAGAATATCTCCTTTTATCTTCTTTGTACCATTTGCTTACATAAACCAAAATGCTTTTGAAACTCTAAGCCTTTGAATTTCCTTAATGAACAAAACCTACTATTATTAAAGCACTTTTAATATTATTTGTCTAAACAGTATCTTGCTGATACTGAAGTACAACTAACCTTTACAACTACTCCTTAATAATGAATGGAAACCTACTAAACACTAGAGCAACGATGTAAGAATTCACCACAGGTGGTGACTGCTGGCATTTTGACCTGCATATATTTTATGTAAAATAATGTATAATGTGTTGTTTTGATTTTTCCTGCAAGAGGTGTGTGTGTGCATAACAATCATTCAGATTTTTTTTTTTTTTAATGAAGAAAAAATAGAGAAATTCTATTGCATGAGGGTCAATTTGGAGAAGAAAATATTAAAATGATAAATATATATATCTAAGTCAATCTTCAAAGCAAGTTTATTGTAGCAATATGGCTTCCGTCGTGATTTCAAACAATTAGACAGCAAAATATACCTATCTGTCATTAGAGTTTAGTCTTCTCTGTTAGATGTTGACTTAATAAAGAGAAAAATTAACAAAAATATTCAATCTACCCTTAATTTTTTTGTGAAAAACAATGTTTTACTTTCAGTCTTCATTTGCTCAATAGCATTAAAAGTTATACTCCTGTAAAAAACTTTTGGGGGGTGATTTTTTTTTATTTTTTGTTTGGTTTGGTTTTTTTAAGGTTCTGTGTCGGCATGCATGTGTTAATCTTCCTTAGTCCTGCATTATTTAACGAACATATAAAATCTCAGAAGCCATGAACCTGAATTGTAGCAGTATGGGATCTCAGGAAGGGAAGAGTCTGGGATCACTGCCAGAGAGGCATCTACAGAGCAGCACAGAGCACACACTGATAGCAAAGGCAGTCAAGGGCCCATCTGCTTGCTTCAGAAGTATTTTTCTTGCAGACAGAGTGGAAGTGAAGCACTTTAGTTAAGCTCAGTAATGAACTGATTAGGCTGGTTGTGAAGCTAATAGAAATGAACAGCCTGTCCATTAACGGTCAACTCACGTGATGACGCAAACCCATCCGATCACAATGAGGAGAACTTTGTCAGTGTTTAAGGAGTGTTTTGTAGTAAAGAGTAATATTGTTTCTTGAGGGCTCCTGAACTACACAGCAGGTGCACAGCAAAATAAAATCACCAAAACCAAAATAAAGCAAGACAAGAACCAACACATCTCCCCTCCTGCCTTAAATAATAAACTAAATTCTCTGCTGCTGTTGTGAGGGAAGGCTGTCAGACAGCATTAGTACAAGGCCAATATAGCTTGCAGTGAAACAAAAAATTGTTACTGAAGATTTCACCTCACGGTGTAACAACAAAAGAAGAAGAAAAATAATCAGTTCTCAAGCTTTCTTCCCAAAGCCACAGGAGATAACAGGGGCAGCTATAAAGATGAGCAGTATCCTGAACAAGAGACAGAGGCAGACACAGACTCATGAAATGTATTGGATTTCTATCACTTAGCCTTTAGTTAGGAGACAAAACCTAGTATCAAAATCAGATATTCTGGTTCCACCTAAGTGGCCTAGCATACATGTGACAGCATGAGCCAGCGCTTCATGCCCCATGAGGGAGGGTGGCCTTAGCCCACCTTTCCAAGAACTCAGGTGTGCTCAGTTTTCCACCCAAACATCTGACACCAACACCTCTGGATGACACTTTGCTGGATGCTTATATTGCAAAGAATTATGTAAGTCACATTTCATTAAGTAGTGCACTGTGAAATTTCTGATACACTTTGATCTGTGTTAGCACTGAGACTATTACACAGATCAGACAGAAGCAGTTTGCTGAAACATATTGACAAAGAAAGCATTATAAAAATGCAATCCTTTTTAGGGGATGGTGAATAAAAAAAAATAAAATCAATAGTAACAGCTTCCTATTAAACGCATAATGATGAATATATTGGCATTCTGTGTTTTTTTTACTATTTTCCACCTACTGGTCAGGTATTCCAATGCCTCTGTTTATATCTCTTCTTTTTTTGTGAACTGTATGCAAAACAAGAATTGATTTGGATGGATAATTGCCCACAAAACTAACAGCAATCTGGCTACTGGAAAACCCAGAACAACTACCTTCTGAATTACTGGTCTGACCACTGCTCAACTGGCAATTTTCAGCAGCAGTTCCCAGTTTACTGAAAAGTTAACAACGTGTTTCTTTATTCTTTCAAATAAAGAGAATTGTCAGCTCAAAATAATTAGTGATAAATTACTTCTACAGACTCACTAAACTGCCCATAGACTCCCTGCTGGTACAAAATGCTTTAGTAATCAGTGCTTTTTTAGCTCAGGAAAATAGAAAAGAAATAGCACAAGAAATAGAAAAACAAGCAAAGACAGGGATATGGAACTTTGACGTACAGTTACTGCTTTCCTTTAAGAAGAGAGAAGGGGCACTTTAAGCATTAAAAGGTAAACTAACTTCCACCCCAGATTTCCCTGCCACCCATTCCAGTTTATGTGTCTGAAGGGTCAGCAGAACTTAGTCACCTGTAGGCTGTGAACAGAATCATTCTCAGTCTGAAAGTGCTAATTAGGGACTGCAGCCGCACACTGAACAAAACCCAAAGCAACCACCTGCAATTTTTTGAAAACTGAAAACACTGCTTTTCAGACAGCCTGAATAGACACCTATTAGCGAGACAGTATCTCAAGGTGGGGATTTCAAGGGGATGTCTGTGAAGTTTGGAAATTTGAATTTAAAACCAGCTCCTCATCTCAGCTCTTCCTCTCACCACATCTAATTGGACAATGAGCAAATGGCTTCTGTCAGCCAGATTGTTCTGCTACCTGATGTGGACCCTGTTTGAAGGTGTTTATCCTTCCTCATGTGCTGTCCAGAAAGACTAAAATCTCTGCTTATTCATGACCCTAACATTTTGGAGGCACTTACCTTGCTTTTCCTGAAAATGTTTCTTTGCTATTCATATGCTGTTGTGATACTGCAGTGTAAGGAGCTATTGATATACATTGTCTGTCTTCAGTTTCTCACTCTCACATAAACCTTCTGACAGACCTTGGGAAACCACAACGTTTTATAATCCTGTCATTCATCTTTCTAAATATTTTAAATAGGGTGAGAAGTTATTCCTTTGTTTTCATGTGCTTGTGCAAAACATGGAGTACGGACGTTTCACCCTGAGTTAGGATGGGGTCTCCCTGACACAAAAATTACTAATTTTCTGTCCATTCTGAAATACACTCGAGTCTTTCCAGCACTAAAGTCAGGTGTGCACAAGTGAATGGCATCTGCTATGCACTCCTGCAAACAAAAGGTTTTCTTCTTCTCAATAACTGGAAGCTTAAAACTGCTTAAAAATGGGGCTTCTGACCTGCACAGGGCATGTGCACAAACTGCACATGGAAATACCCATGCAGATACTAGAGCATGAAAAATTTAATCAGATTAAATAACCCCAAAAAAGGCTGAATTTAATTCCTATACGTAGTGAGTTGGCTGGGAATTTCAAGTACAATTTTGGACTTATGGAAGCCTTTATTAATAAAGGTTATGCAGTATATTACATTCCTGTCTACACTATTGCTAACCGCTGCCAGCCTCATAGACTCTCTTTAAGTCAAATGAATAGCAGCAGCACAACAAATAAGCATGACACTAGCCAACACTGACCACCAGAGATTTTGAGATAAATTTTCAAGCAATTTTTAACAACTTCTGCAGACTGATGACAAAAGTATCACATGTAATCTAAGACCACAAAATATTTTGAAGCTTACAGTATCCAACTAATATTTCTTCATATCCATATAATCTATTATTACCTATCCATTATTAAGTTTGCTACTGCAGTGATCTTTGATTCATTAATTGTTCCATCTTTAATAATTACCTTAAGCAATGAGGAAAATGGAACTTGAGCAAAAAGGAAGTAGAACACCCAGTGTACATTTTTAATAAAAAGATTTTTAGCCAGTATTTGATGTTAGGAAAATGGAATACTATAACATTATTTATAGCTCTTAGCTCTTATGTAACTGATCATTCATAAGCAGATACTCTGATATATTACAATGATTTTTACATGCTCAGATTCTAAGCTTTCATAATTTTCCTACTAAGCTTTTGCATTAATTTCCCATTTCAACATTTTATTTCTGTCTTGGGCCATAAAAACATAATTGTTACCACTGAAGTTGCAGCTCTTCTATTCCCAAAAGACCAATTTATTTTACAAAGCACATACACCGTACAGCTTATTGGCCTTCATTTTCCATCATCAAATGTTAACACTACTTGGAAGAAACTTTAAGTTAGGAAAATGCCAATGAATAATGAAGATGGCTCCTATAATAAAGATTTGCTGCCCGGCATAACAAAATGTAGCTTTTATTGGAACCCATTCCCCAGAGTTGAGCTATTTGATCTATAAGCTATTAAAAAAGTAGATTATGTTTTCCACAGCACCATGGCTATAGGAGAGTTAATTTCCACATCAAACGGTAAGATGAGATGAAGTAGACAGTAACTAATGTGAATTAGTTGGACAGCAAGTAGTCCAAGTTTTTACATGTTCTCGATGTTTCTGCACTGCGTTCCATTGAAGAAAAGTATCAGGGTAAGGAAACAATTTATAAATAATAAATTTTCAACACAGGTTCAAAATAGGTTGTTACCATGTAACATAAGTTGCAGCATATGAAGGCATGGACCCTGGTTGAAGGTGCAACCAGAATCAGCTTTATTGAGAGCACACAGACTTTTATACCCTCGAGGATTCTATTTATAGCACATCTATTTATAGCACATGTCGACTTTTATACCCCCAGCCCTGGGGGGTGGTGCTTCCGGATGCTATTTATAGCACACGGGCTTTTCTACCCCCAGCTGCAGGGGGTAGTACTTCCGCAAAAAGTTTTTCCATCGGCCTCAGAGCAGCCGGACTTCCAGCCGCCGTTCATGCGGCATTTCCTCCAGCCACCAGCCAGGTCATCCCACTTCCTCACTCCTTCGCCTCAGCCTGCGCATCAACCCCCACAATAAATACTATTTTGAGGGGAAAAAATGTGCATGATTTTTCTTTGGATCTTTTTATCAATTTACTAAAAATAGTATCATTTTACTCTTCCAGTTGGTGTAAGCCTGTGTAACACTCCAAAGGTCTGAGAGGCCCCAGAATTCCAAGGAGATACATGTGCTTCTGAAAGTGATACATGAGATGTAAGGGTACAGGGAAAGAATAGGACAGGATACCATGATCTTCTACTCTCTGAACACAGGTAAAGGATCTCATCTTGATGATGCACAATGATCAGCATATGTTTTAAAAATAGTCTTCATGAATCACGTCAAAAATAACAAGGAACTATACATAAAAATAGGAGAGAATGACTGTAGAAGGAAAAAAGGCATAGAAAAAGAGTAAATGGCAACTGATCTCTGAAGCTCACCATGGTGTAAAAAGCTTTTTGAGTGACTTTAAAGCTTCTGACAAACAGCTTCAAGGGAAAACTGTAAAATGGACACTCTGAATATCATGGTGAACTTGATCAACTAATGCAAGGCTTAAAAATTACTTTCACCTCAGGGGAAATTTGGAAAAATTAAAACTTAGTTAATGATCTGTGCAAGTCAGTGATGGATAATGTACTTCTAATTTTTTTTTCAAGGAAGTAATCAATACCATTCCAAATGCAACTTGCAGGACTCATGCTTTGGATAGAAACAAAATATTCCATGCACCAACAGTGTTGAGGCATAAGAAAATATAAGTCCAGTACTTCCTTTGACAAAATATTTTTTATCATACGGTAATAAAAGATTTAAGAAAACAAAACAAAAATACAAGTTTTAAAAACAGTTAAACTTATGAATAGATTTTAAAGCTTTTAATTGCAGTGCTTACTAAAAACCACAATGAACTTGTCACTTCCCACCATACTTTCTTAATGAATTTGAAGTTAAAAAAAAATAATTTAAGCCATGGCAATATATTGGCTTTCCATGAAGTTTAATTCATTAAATGCTTATTCACTTTGCACCATTATGTTGTTAATGCCTAGGCAGACAGAATAATTTATTTAAGGTAATAAGAACTTCCTGCACTGTGATGTAATTTCAAAGAATCCTACAGTTAATTTCTCCCTAGAAACTTAGCAAAAGGCACAGTTTTGTTTATTTATTTTACTAAAGAAGTCATTCTAATTTCTTTTAAATCTTTTCATATAATGAATCAAACTATTTTTAAAATGCTTTGCATAAACTAAAAATTATTTTATCATTTCCTACTTCATCATTCATGAAAACAATCTTTAACATTGTCTCATCACCCACATTATGTGGAATCCCAAAGATTACATCAGTGCCTGATTTGTACTCCTTTCCTTCTAGGTTATACTAGGTTCTTCTAGGTGAATTTCCTAAGCTTCAGGTCAAAATGCATTAAAGACAGCATTCTTTTCCTCGCTCCTGTGCGCAAGAAGAATAGTAAGTTCTGCTTGAAGTAAATAGCTGGCCAAGTTTATTTTTTCCTTTTTTTCAGAATCCATGAAAAATCCACAAATGTGGGAGATACTGAACACATGACAGAGAATTATCAAATGCCTTTAAAAATATAAAATAAACACAGCAGCAAACATTATGGAGCCCCAAAGTGTTCTGCCCACCTAGTGCAGCATCTGTAGCCAGTTAGCAGCCTACCACAGCATTTTCAGTAGAAGATACAACACTATGTATTAGTTATTTATAGAATAATTTTTCCTCAGTTAAGATTTCCTCCTATTTTCCTGGTGCTACAGGGCTAGTTTATGACCACAGGGGATTTTCTTTTAACTTTGGATTCTCCCTTTATCATTAATATTGTATGTACATATGTTTGTACAGATAGACAGGAAAGGAGATAGAGATAGAAATACAGCTAAAAGATTTAAAAGGTCAGATTTCATTTTGTTCCACATGTAGACCCATTTCATCTCCCTCAGTTCATGACTTCCCATTATATTTTGATAAAAGCATTCACTAGGATTTTTGGAATTATATAATTTATTTTTACACAATCATATCAATCACCACCACTTATACATAAGCCACTACCTTTATTTATCACAAAATTTACTTCTATTTCTAAATACCAGATATACTTACTTGGCCAACTTATGTTTATTACCCAAAATAGAAAGGCCTTGCAACAACCTGGCTTCTTTGGAAGGTCACAAGCCAAGTGAAATCCTTCAGGTCTATTGAACAGTGGTTTAAATTGAACTGCTCCCATTTTCCCTGATGTACATTTTGCTACCTTTAAAGCTCTTATCATACTTTTCCTAGCTTTCCTTTTATTTTTCCTTCTTCTGTGTTTTCCACTGGGGAATAAAAGCATCCCACAAACTTGTATCAGTTCTTTTCTGCATGCCATCTACTATTAAACCATAGCAGTTACCCTTTGAGAGTATAAATGCTCTTCTGACTTCCCTCACCAACCTTGTTATACTCAATTTACAAATTCTTACTGTAACAAAAACCCTTACCTTTTAACTGTTCATAGCCTTGCCTGATGGGTTTATGTTGGGAACTTTTTGTTTCTTATGAAAACAACATGATGAGCAAATATAAAATGTAAATCCTTCATAAAGCTAGACTAATACACCCAGCAAAGCCCAGGAAGACTAAACACACTGCAAACACTGTACCCATTACAAAAGCAGTCAGGAATGAAAACTTGAACAATTATAATCCCAACTCAATTAAACAAAGCAGATAAGCAAACACTTATTTTCCCCATTAAGAATATACACAAAAGCTTTCCCAGCAGTGTTTTTCACTTCCTACCAAAATCACCCTGATGTTGCATGTAAAATCAGACAGATCTGAGCTCCTCAAGAAGCTGAATTCAGGCTCCCAGGAAGAAAAAATTTAAAATCTTTTCACACTAGGTCTTTGGGTCTGCTCAAAGAGGTATGATCCTCCAACAATGGAATTGAATGCCCTCCACAAAACATGTATCACAGGGTAGTGACCACTGAGTCTCTTTTGTGCTCATAAATAGGAGAAAAGGTCCATTTAAATCAAAAAGTATTGCCAGTTGAGAAACATTGATTTAGTTATTCAGTTATTCAAATTAAACTAGTGTAGTGAATCTCTGTACATGCAGTGTATTTTAACAGAGAGCTTACAAAGCTTTAGTTCAGAAATGGAGAATGCTACCTAAATCATTTGTGTTTTCTTTAAATACTTAGTACCATATTTTCCCAAATTCTTAGCAGCATCTCCAAAATTTAACACTATTTTTGCAATATTAGTAAGCTAGGAAGCTATCATGCACTTGTATATACAAGTATATAGGGATACATTTTTCAAGAGAAGGTATTTCTGCTGTTAAATTTTGTTAAAGCTGGTTTCCACCCACTAGTCAGTCCATAAAGGAAGGACACACTATTTCTCATTCAAATCAGCACTCTGAAATCACCAGAAAAGGGGGGTATGTTTGAATACCATGGTGAATAATCTATGCTAAAAATCAGTAGCTCCTTTTCAGCAAGGAAATGCTAACTTCTATCCTGCTTTGAATCTGCATCAGTTTAAAAAAAAAAAAAAAAAAAAAGAATGCAGTAAATTGGCTCTGAACAACACATTACATTTCTTCTTTTTTTTTTTTTTTTTTTTCTACCCAATTTAGGATGGCAACCGTTTCAGTCCTAAAAATAATGCATGGAACTTCTTAGGAATTTTAATTTTCTAAAATGAACAAAATAGGGACAGTTACAGAATGAAGCATAAAGCAATACAGAGGACTGAAGAAAGCACTTCTTAACTCTAAGATTACTGTTAATATTTCACAATCATTAGCATAAAGTAAAAATCATTATACTTTTTTCCTAATGTTACATTTCAGCTCACTGAACAAATTACTGTAATTGGATATTAGTAGGTCACCTCAAATCCTTATAGTACCTTCTAGAATTTCCAATAAAAATTAGGCATCTACTGTAGTCTCCATTTTAAAAGAGCTTGCAACTAAAGTTGAAAGTATAACAAGGTTAACCTGGGATTAAAAACAGCACCGTTATAAATAGGTTGCTCTGAAATACAGAGATCATCCAGAAGCACCCACCACACTCTCTAAACTTATTTCAGTGTGAATGACACTGGATTCCACAACGCACCAAATGCTGCCTCCTCATTGTTCTTTGGTTTTCTCACTGGGACAATGAATAGCTACAGAGTGCAGCAGGGAAGGCTGGATCAGGGCAAGAGGCTAGAAGGAGGTAGAGGGAGCTCTACAAAATAGAGAGGAGAATACTTCAATGAGAAGGTGTCACAACACTCATGAAGAAAAGGTCAAATAGGATGCTTGCTGCCTTTGCCTTCACTGACAGCCTCACTTAGCCTTCACCTCTCAACATCCTCTCTCCCTTCTAAAAATCTTCCACTGTCAGATATCTCTCTCTCCCTCAATTTCTTCCCAGGTCATTTCTCCAAAATCAATTCCACGGTTTCGGACACCTCGGGAGATACCAGCTCTTCCTTCAATATCCAAAACAGATAAACCCCTGCATTCCCATTCTCTCACTAAAACACAGAGAAAACTCATTACACTCTGGGAGACAGATGTCTTCCTCCTATTTTGTACTCTGAAAATATACTTTCCAATATATTGTGGAAGAGGCATTTATGGTAGTGAATTTTATCCTGGACTTTCATGCTGGAAGGTCCATATTGAGAGTTATGTACTCCTTTCTGATATACACACACATCCTACATTCACTGTAATTTCACAGTAGAAATCTGGCATGTTTAGCACTCAACCTGAGTGAGGGGAAAAGCTGGTTAGTGCCAAGCATAAAGCAGAGTCACACTTACACAGCTTGACAAGAGAATGCTACCCACATAGTAACCTTTCCTGCCTCTTCTGTTTCTTCCAGTTGTATGTTTTCTTTTTGTTGTTGTTGTATTTGCCCTCTGCCCTTACCAAAGGCTTCCCAAATCCTCTTGGCAGAAACCAAGAACTTCTACCTTCTCGAAACAGTAACTTCTTTGCTGCTTTATTCCTTACATTGAAGATGTTAGGATCCTCTTTATCACTGTCTGCAATATGAAAAATGCTGTGGAGAGACTTGAAATGAAGTCTATCATTCCCTGTTGAGCAGGAACTCAGCTATATTTTCACACATGCAGTTAAGCAGCAGATGTGATTTGTCACTGTGGTCAAAACCGTAGGTGCAGCAACAGTGAATGTGCTATAAGAGCTTGCTATGTTAACAACTCAGATGGGGTGAGAATGCTTTTATGGCTATCAGTCAAAGCATGACCCTAGCCACAACACCATTTTGATAGCCATCTCACAGATGGATCCTATGGCTTCTTTTGAGATCAGCACCTTCACTGAAGGCTGAAGGTTGCCAAATATACATACACTGCTGTAATCACCCAGATAATTTGTAAATTGGGCAACAGCATATCCTGCTTGTGCTCTAGAGTGGTTTGTTTGGGATTCAGGAGTTTGATATAAAGGAAAAACAGAGGGGCACACTTTGTGCTGCCTTGTCAGACATGTATCAGAGGGCCAAAGAACTTCAAGCCAATGTGAACTACTTAGATTACTCAAGGATTTGTCTTTCATGGACTATTTTGGTTGGAAAGGACCTAACAACCATCATCTAGTCCAACTAACAGACCAAGCAACAAGATGTAACAAGCAACTCCTTGTGTAGATTAACGAGCTGTGTAAAAATTTCAGAACTACACAACTGACTTGGAATCCCAATTTACATTAACTTTCCGAACAGAGACAGGCTGCTCTGTTAGTATTTGTATCAGTTTGTTAGCTGTTAATTTGCTATTTTGTCCTGAAAATTCATCAGTTTTTCCCTGTGACAAAGTTGAAAACTAGTAGCAAATTTCATATCTAAGAAAGAAAAAATAAACAATGTTTTTTTACATTTCACTGGAGTGTTTATTTGCCCCCTTTGTAAACAGTCCTTGCTTTGTAGAGCAGTGTCTGAAGTTTTTTGCTATGATTTGTAAACACTCAGTTAATATGGTCATAATTTATTTATAAGACTTCTATTCTTAATGTGCAAACTTCCAAATCTCTCTGAAAAACTCAGTACAAACTGGAATGGGTTGCAGTTTCGGGAAAAGGCAAATATCTTTAAAATGTGATTAGGCAACTTCCACCTACACTACCAAAGGCAAACTAACTTGGGAGTCACAATATTACCATCTAAATTTGTGTTTGCCCAGATCTTCAACATTATGCGCAGCTCTTGTACCCTTAGGAAAGATAATAATAAAAAATCAGATAAGAGAAGCAAAGATGATTATAGGAGTGGAGTGTTTTCAACCAAAGAATGACTAAGTAAACAAAGGCTTTTCAGCTTGGAAAAGAGATGACAGGAGCCAGGGTAAAAACAAATGCTAAAGGATGGCACTTAAAGTAAGGAATAACAGGCTTGTTGAACCTTGCCAGAGGACATAATAGATTCTAAATTTTACATGGGCTCAAGGGAAGACTGAAAAAAATAACCTAATGGAAACCTATTTAGATTTGCTAAATACATCTAGCTCAGTCCTGAGGCTGGGAAAGCGATCAGAGAAAGAATCCTATTTTTACCCTGTTCTTACTCTTCCCTAAGTGTTCACATATGGCAACTACTGGAAACAGTACACTGAGTTAAATGGTCCTTTGCTCTGACCAAGTACAGCCCTTTTTATCTTCTTATATAATCTTAAACTGATTCTTCCTTCCTTTGTATTCAGTGGAAAATTTATTTTGTCTTCTCCAAGTTACACTAGATGCATAAACAAATTTGTATCTTTGGAATACTTGAAATCTTATTTCTTCCTAACACATGTCCTGATGGGGCAATTTCTTTCTGAAGAAGTCACTGATAGAAAATTAGGCATTTCTTCTTAATCCCTGTTTTTCTTCTTCTTTTTTTTTTTTTTTTTCCTTTCTCCAAGCTATTAATTTGAAGGAGGAATACAAGTGGAAATGTGGCATTTGTGGGGTTCAAAAATGTTCAGTCCTAATTAATCTGTGTTAGGCTATGTGCTTGAGGAAAAATGGGTTTAGATCCATGTCCTTCAGACCTGTAGTCTGTGCTCTGTTTATAAAATGGGGTAGAATTTATGACTGTAGAGATCTCAAGAGTGCTTTTCTCATACCCACTCCTCCTGCTGCTGACCCAACTTTAGCTTCAGAAGGCTGGAGGCAAGAGAGCTATAAGATGGCTCGTACACATTAAAACAGGCATACATCAGCTTTAAGAGCCAGAGTGAAACTCTACTGACTTTAAAAATCACTTATTCATTGAGTCTCTGGGGACTGAGTTCTAATAAGGAAGTATCAAATTTGAGCAGAACAGCAGAACACCTGTAATTCTGTTGCAATGTAATTTCTGTAACACCTGCTACAGAAAACCTGCTAAGAATACAGAAATTTCACTTAGGACCTTTATCTTGCATGATGCAAGTCAGAATCCACTTTATCAGGTTATCCTATCACAGAGAAAGCCCATGACAGGAAACCAATGAAGCATTATGGCTGACATGGCTACAAATACAGATTAAAAAAAATATGGAAAGGGTGCCTCTTGGAGAATATCTAAGCCCTTGATAAGGAGTAAATCTTTTTCATGTAGGCAAGAGGCACACTGGTGTATGGAAGCATACACTTTGCAGTTCTACCTGAAGGTTAGGCTTATTATTCCCTTCTTTTATCTGCCTTGAAAGATCATTGCAAATACAGCTCAGGAATTTTTTATTCACATTATTTTTGTCTGTTTGATTCATTTGATTGGTCTTTATATGATGTTTTCTAAATAAGTTCTAATTTCATTCAGCTGGCCTGTACTCAAGCACAAGCAGCATCATGCATTCATGCAGCAGAAAAAGCAGCCAAAGACTGCCATGTGCCTTAAAAGAAAGAAGAAAATGAACCAATTAGTAAAAACAACAAACTGCTTCTACTTGTCAAACTACTTTGCCTTTACTTTTTAACATAAAGACCGACAATCAATTTCGGTGATGTTCAATTTAAACCTTTACTTCAACTTCACTTACATGAGTTTCAAATTCAAGGTTATTATGTTTAATTCTGAGCTTTACTTCACAATCTTTAAATGCTGAAGCTGAGAGCGTCTTACAGTTTCACCATTTGAAAGCAGTGCAGGTATCACCTTTTGTTATTGTGCTCTACAAAACGAAATACCTCCACTGTTGTCAGTTCTCTTCAGGATATGACTATGTTATCAGATCTGGGACACATATCAAGTTCCAGGATTTGGGTGCAGGATGCAGCCATGAGATAAATCTGGATGCATAGATTCAGAACTCATGTAAAAATGCCCTGAAGAGAAACCAGCCCCAGGAACATACTACCAAGTAGCTCAGCATATAGGTACAAACATAGACTGAGATACCTGATTTCTCAGAAATCCATAGCAGGCATGCTAAGCAAAAATCCTTTATCATTATGATTTCAGTCAGGTCTTCAAAGAGAGCTGTAAATCTAAACTCAGCAACCACTTGGCCTGTCTTTCAATCTTTTAAAACCTCTGTAATCTATTTTGTAGGTTTTTTCACTATTCAGGCACCCAAAGCACAGAAATAGGTACCCAGATAGGTCTTGCATAACTTTTAGATAAGGATCCAATGTCCTTCTTTATTTATTATCAGAACTAGGATTGCCATGCTGCCTTGCAAGATAACAAAGTAGTATGTAGTTCAAGTGCCAGTCAGTATTCTTCCTTTGTGTTTCTAATTGTAGGCTGATTACACAACACTAATGAGAGCTTTTATTTATTTATCTATATGAACAGAAGCCAAAACACAGAAAACAAAAGAAGGAAGCTAAATCTTTAGAAAGATCACTTTTCCTGGTCATAATGGGACTGTGGACAGTGATCCTTCAAATACAGAAGGAAAGCAGGAGTGGAGATTTTTTTCTGCAGGAAGGGGAACACACACCACATGTAATGCATTGCACAGGCTGAGTTCTGCAGTAGGTATCTCCTGGCTCACCTGCCAGGTGTTATGCCACCCTGTCAAGATGAAGCCTGTGTGCCACATGGACATTTCTTCTGCAGATAGGATGCTACCTACCCTCAGCTGCTCCACTTCATTATTCTCAGTGATACTATGCTAATGTTGAGGGACAGAGCACCAGATGCTGCTTGCTTTAGAAGCCCCTTCTAAAATGAGAGGGTGCTTCTACTTTTTGAGGCTACATATCTACAGTGTTTATTCATAGACAATAAATAAAAACCCAACACATAGTAGCTAGATGACAAAACTGAAAGAATCCAAGTGATGAGACACAGTAGGAGTTTGATCCATAAAATTATTTTTCTACTATCTAATTTCATAATAATTAGGCAGGAGATCTAGACATTTTGCAAATGACATCATAGTCTTTAATTTGAATTACTTGGAATTAGAAAAGCTCTCATCTCCCTCAATCTTCCATATTATTCTTAGTAGTTCATGGACAAGCATATTTTATTCACATACTTCTAATGGAAGTCTGTGATTAAAAAAAAAAAATTAAAACCAAAACTAACTTTCAAGATGTAACATTCTGAGATCTAATTTGTCATTAAATACACAACATATGATGCTAGCCATTTCCACTTTTAGTAAAAAGGGCTGAATTATAAAATTGAAGGAGGCTTCTTTACAGAACCATTTGTGCTGTCCTCCTTTGCGGAAATCTGAAATGATAGCCACATTGCACAGCAGCTAAGTTAAGAGGAATGGTATCATTACAAGCCTTACAGCAGAAGCTTGTTAACATGCTTTTGCCTCCTTGCAGATGGCTGGAATCTCCAGTTCTCTACAAATTATTCTTATATCATCCTTTTTCCTTCCTGTTTTTCAACTCAAGCTGCCCCTTCACACTCACACTACATAATTCCCATCCTTTATCCTCACTGTCAGCATAAGTCCTGAATTTGGCCTTATACATGCTATGCCTTCTACATACATTGGCATACTTCACTAGTTCAGAACTAACACATGAAAGACCTACAATGGCTCTTTCACCAATGTGGGAAATCAAGGGAGTAGAGCTTATACTGTCCTTAAAAGACCTGTAGCCATGAGGCCACATGACAGCGTTTGTTTTGATCAGTATCTTAATCAGTGCCCAGCCTCTGTGCTGACTCTAGCCACAGCTAGCAATCTGAACTAGTACTAGAAGTTGTGCATTCTGTCAACTTGTCTACTTTTGAGTCATGCTGTGTCAAATAATTATGGACTGAGGAGATGAAATGATGTTTTTCTTACATTCCAGCAAATTACCTTTTCTCTTACATGACTGTATTCTACACCAGGGCACTTTCAATCTTTTAAGAGCATCAGTCAAGGTCACAGAAGTTGTGTGATTACATCATATGTCATGAGATTAAAAGTGATTCCAAGGTTTACTTTTAAATGTCTTCTCATTTCTGAGTCTGTAGGGTGCTCACAAGTAAGAGCTTTCCAAGATTTTATCCATTCCCTGGGAAGAAGCAAGAGGCTTGCTCTAGTTTATATTTGTGGCTGCACAGCAAAGGTGACACCTCTGAGGGTTATCACCTTTCATGGACTTTCTGGCATCTATCTTCTCCTCCAGCTATGTCCCTTTTGCTCTGCTGTGCTGGCAGAAGGGACAGACACAGCATAGAAAAAACTCTCCTAAGTCTCCCAATGAAGAAAGAGAACACTCCACAGCTTGCAGTATGCCCTGTGAGCACAATAAAAAATAACCTGTTTACAGTGCATTTTTTTGCAATACTAAAACACGACCAATGAAAATCTCTAGGCTATAGACTACCCTGTGTTGACTATCTCTTCTGTCAACATATAATATGATCCTGTATATCATCATGTTTTCCAAGTGCAGATACCCCAGTAAAATGTGATTATATATAATAAACTCAGGCAAAAAAAAAAAAAAAAGTAGTTATTACGAAAGCCTATTAGTATGTATTGATAAAAACTACTACTTTATCTTCTTGAGACAGCTTTTGTGTTGGTGTCAGGACATCAAAAAATATCCTATCACTTCATCCTAACAAGATGACCAATATGAGCAGGATAAGAAGTCATATTGTGCCTTGATATTCATGGTCTGAGAGTCATAGTTCTCATTTAGATATGAAAAACATCTATTTTGGACATACTAATCTTAGGCCACTTTTATAATAATTTTCCAGTAAGATTGAATGGTCTATTGTTGCTAAAGTGACATATATTCACTGTTGGTACTGAATGCAAAACATAAGGAGTACTCTCGAGTCCAGAAGTAATGATTAATATGTAAAATACATTAGCACTTTCTGAAGGATCTCAGGAATATCTACCATCCAAGAAATGTTTCTATTTAACAGGGTTACATTGAGATTTGAGATATCACTGAGGACTCCTTTTTGGCAAAGTACACTTGTAACTCAAAGTCAAGAGATGTAAGCAGTACAGGCCATATGTTAAAGACACTTAAACTAGTTTAACTCCTGTTTAATTAAATTCAATATGCTTTGTCCAGTTAATCAAATTTAAACTTTACTGGTAGAAGAAAGGAGTAGCCCTATTAGAAATATGTTTGCCTGCAAATTTTGGAGGGGTACAGGTAAGCTATTTTTCAACTTTCTCGTCTGAGTGCATTTTTCTACCAAAATGAAAGCAGAATATTCAACCTTCACTCATAAATAAGATCTGCAAAAATAAAACATGATACAATATTGTTAAATTATTTTTTTCTTTATGTGTTTGGCAGTGTTTTAAGTGCTATGAACAGATTTTGCCCTAGACCAAGAAACCTATTAAGCTGTCGGCCACTCCTGTCTCACCTGAAATCACAAAGGGTGCAAGAGATACTGCAGAAGTTTTAGCCTACCACAGAATTCCACTTAGGAGCTATTCAAAATAATAATAATTGTAATTGTAAACTATAAGCAGTTGTTTTGATGAAGTTTTTTAAAATTATTTTAAAGAAAAAATACTGTAATTTCAACGTAAATGGCACAATTACATCAATAAAGTTGCTGTAAAGAAAATAAGGTTAAATTCTCATGGTTCTTTTTCTTGGTGTAAGAAGACATTTTGAAGTGTTTGTTGTAGTTCTCAAACACAGTTATATTCTGACTACTTTCTCTAATTTGTGACATTAGGAAATTCTGATAAATTGCTTTACAAAAATGCCTGCAAGTATGATTTCTATTTTTAAAACAACAGAAGGAAAAAGTAATGAAACAGTTCATCAAATTCACTCTTTATAAACAAATATGTATTTCTAAACAGATTTTAAAATAATATTATAGGGAAACTACACAGCATAAAAAAATAAGGAACAAGGGATGGTTAGTCTCGGAACACCTTCATCTAAAAGGCCATGGTAGAAAAAAAAGCAGTGCTTTATTTGCAAGGCAGACATAAGCCACAACCTAAACATTTCCCAGTAAGCTTCATATATCAGAGTCTATTTTAAGTTCTACATTCAGAACAAATTCAGTGTATTTGCCAAGAGCCTTCATCACCTTAAAATCTCTCTGCACTTTACTGCATACATTTTCTGTGTGAGACTTAGTTCCACACCGCAGACATTACTTGCTTTCCAGCATTACTCTCTCCTAAAGTTGGCAGGTCTTTGTGAATTTGATGATATGCATGCACAACATATATCCTATACTACACAACACTTGATCCTAACCAAAAGGCCAAGAAGCCCCTCCCTATAGCAAAGACATTGAGGTGCTGGAATGTGTCCAAAGAACAAAGCTGGTGAATGGTTTAGGGAACAAATCTTATGAGGAGAAGCCGAGGGAACTGGGGTTGTTAAGCCTGCAGAAAAGGAGGCTCGAGGGAGACCTCGCTCTCTACAACTCCATGAAAAGAGGTAGTAGCACTAATCAGCTACTAATTGTTTTCTGACAATATATTGGAGTTGTATACTTGAGATACTAGCAAATGGATAAAGGGTATTTTCTGTGTCATTTCTAAGTCATTGCAGAGTCAAACTGTAAGTTACTGGGAATCAGTGCTCCTGTCCCCTTAATCGTCTTCACTGCCCTCCACTGGACTCTCTCCAATAGTGCTCTGTCTCTCAAACTGGGGAGCCCAGAACTGGACACAGTATTATGATGTGGCCTCACCTGGAAAGAACAGAAGGGGAGGATGACCTCCTTTGACCTACTGGCCACATTGTTCTTAATGTACCCCAGGATACCATTGGCCTTCTTGGCCACAAGGTCACACTGCTGGCTCATGGTTAACTTACTGTCTACTGGGAATCCCAAGATCCCAAGAGCTTTTGTGGGTCACCAGTGTCCACAGTGCCTCATTTGTGGTGGTGTCCTTGACAGGAATGTGCTTGGGAAACCCCCTGTCTATTCCATCTCAGCTCTGCTGATATTGTGCAGGCTTTCAACAGTTTCTTGTAACTTTGCCACCTGACCTAACAGGTCACCAGCCTGTGCACACCCTGTGCAGGGACTTCCCTTTCCACAGGAGCAGGGTTTGGGTGATCTCTGCAGCTACTGCCTAGGTTGAGGTCTCCTTTGGTACCAGTTCTGCCTGGGTGGATCCACCAGACACCCCTGAGTCCTTCTCAGGAGGAGTGGTTTAGTCCCGAGGCCGGTCCCCACCATTTCGGTGGAGCCCCTGCTCTCAGCTGGGCCCTACAAGGCGGTTTCAGCGCCCCCCCTTCAGCTGAGGAGCCGCTGCGATGCCGCCCCGACCGCCACGGCGCCTCAGCGCCCGGCCCTCGCGCCGCCAACCGCCGCGCCACGCGCTGGCTGACGCGCCGCGCTCCCGGCCGCTCGCGCTTCCCAGGGCAGCATTTGACGGCGGCGTGGCGCCCGCCGGTGCTGCTGCTCCGCCCGGGCCGCCTCAGCTGCCGCCACCACCTGCCTGCCCCCGGCACAGCCGACCCGCTCTCCCGGATTCCAGAAGAGACATGAAAGAGCCAAAAAGAGAGCGGACTTACCAGACTGGAGCTGGTCCCTCGGCGAGGGAGCGCACTCGTGCGCGAGCTGCTGTGTCCCGGGTGACCCTTCGGGTGACCCTCCCGGTTGACGCGCACTCGCCGAGTGTTCTCTCAGCGCTCCCAAGGGGCTGTTGCGTGGGGGGGGGGGGGGGGGGGTCTCGGGGGGGCCGGGCGGGGGGGGTACCGCCTCGGTCCTTACCGCCCG
>JANHGN010021974.1:0-22696 GCA_024605025.1 Megaceryle maxima | reverse complement strand
GGTGGGGAGAGCCTGGCCCAGGCTGCCCAGAGAGGTGGTGGCTGCCCCAGCCCTGGCACCATTGCAGGGGAGGTTGGATGGGGCTCTGAGCACCCTGCTCTGGTTGCAGATGGCCCTGCTCCCTGCAGGGGGTTGGATGAGATGAGCTTGAAAGATCCCTTCCCACCCAGACCAGTCGGGGATTCTGTGATTATACCAGACATGGGTAGATGCACTTAAGCACATATATGTGTCTTCTCTGGATAAGACCAAGCTGAGGCTCTCGGATGGCTCATCCCATCTGGGTGGGCAGTGGGGCTGCCCGTGCAGCCTCCACCCCACCTCCCACCTGTGTCTGTTCCAGTGCGTGGACAACATCCGCTGCAACGGCCTCATGATGAACGCCTTTGAGGAGAACTCCAAGGTCACTGTCCCCCAGATGATCAAGTGAGTGCTGCCACTCCGCACGGCGCTGTGAAGAGCACCGGGCTGTGCCCGGCCCCACGGCACAGCTCTGAGAACCTCGTGGCTTTGCCATGCACTCGGGATGTGCTGGTCCAACCCCAGCACATCGACTGGGACAGCTCTTGGTGCATGAGTGTCCCTCAGGGACAGTCCTTCCATGTTTTTTTTCCCAAACTGCTGCCCGTTGAGCACCGGGCGATGTTTCCACCTGTTCTGGGGTGCAGATTTCCCAGCTGTCCCCCGGGAGGATTCCTGCCTGCAGGTTGTGCAGGGACAACTCCGCGGCCCCCGCACATCTCGCGGGGGAAGCTGCTCGCGTGAAGCAGCTCTTGCTTTCGTCCCAGGCTGGAACCACAGGTGTCTCGTTTCTCTGCAGGTCTGATGCCAGCCTGTATTGTGATGATGTTGACATTAGGTTCAGTAAAACGATGAATTCCTGCAAGGTCCTGCAGATCCGCTATGCAAGCGTGGAGCGGCTCCTGGAGAGGCTGACGGACCTGCGGTTCCTGAGCATTGACTTTCTGAACACGTTCCTGCATTCGTACCGCGTCTTCACCACCGCCCTCGTCGTCCTCGACAAGCTCATCACCATCTACAAGAAGCCGATCAGTGCCATCCCCGCACGGTGAGGCCGCGTGGCAGTGCCCGCCCTGCTGACCTGGCCTGCCCCCGAGGGACTGGCAGGGTATGGGGGGGCTGGGGCACAGCTCCCCTGTCCCCTCTTCTGTCCCCAGTCAGTCCACTGCTCCCCAGGCCTGCCTGGCCCTGGTGCCACCCCAGGGCTCTTTCACCTGCTCTCTGAGAATTACGATACCCACAAATCAGGGAAGCAGGTCAGAGAATCCCAGAGTGGTCTGGGTGGGAAGGGACCTTTCAAGCTCATCTGGTCCAACCCCCTGCAGGGGGCAGGGCCATCTGCAACCAGAGCAGGGTGCTCAGAGCCCCGGGCAACCTCCCCTGCAATGGGGCCAGGGATGGGGCAGCCACCACCTCTCTGGGCAGCCTGGGCCAGCCTCTCCCCACCCTCAGCACCAACAATAAACAAACACGGGCTCTGTGGGTGTTGCTGCCTCTGGGAGGGCTGAGTGGTGGGATCGGGGTGACAGGGGTTTGCACCAGCTGTGCCACACCTGAGGAGATGCCCCAGAGACCCAGCGCTGGTGGAGCTGCTGGTGGGGATCTCTGTGACCTCTCGGGCAGAGTAGGTGAGAGTTCAGCCGTTCCCTGTCTCTCCACCAAGGTCCCTGGAGCTCCTGTTTGCAAACAGTCAGAACAACAAGCTGCTCTATGGCGAGCCCCCCAAGTCCCCGCGCGCCAACCGCAAGTTCTCCTCTCCTCCTCCCCTCTCCATCACCAAGTCGTCATCCCCCAGCCGTCGGAGGAAGCTTTCCCTCAACATCCCCATCATCACAGGAGGGAAGGCGCTGGACCTGGCTGCCCTGAGCTGCTCCTCCAACGGCTATGCCAGCATGTACTCCTCCATGGCTCCCTTCAGCAAGACCACCCTGGACATCAACAAACTGTACGTGTCCAGTAACTACCCCAATAAAATCCCTGATGAAGGAGAAGCAGCCTCAGAAAAGCAGGAGGAGTCACTGCCGAGCAAGCCAAGTGAGTCACTGCGTTTGCAGGTGGGTGGGCTCCAGCCCTGGGAGGGGGACTGCTTTTGGTGGGACCTCTCAGCTCATGGAGTCCAACCGCTCCCCCAGCACTGCCAGGGCACCATGTCTCTGCACATGGTCTCTGTGCTCAGCTGGGAGGATTCAGACTTTAGGAAAATCTGTCAGAGCCAAAGTGCTGCTGGGGCATGCCCATTCCCAGTGGGGTCAGTAACTGGGTTCCCTGCTCCCCCCAGGCTCAGAGGTGTCTGTCAGGGAAGAGTCGGACACAGATCCCAACCAGAGTGACGAAGCAGAAGCTGAAACTTCCCCAACAAAATCTCCGACAACTCCCAAGTCCATCAAGTGCAAAAATTCATCAGGTAACAAGCGATCCCAGACCTGTCCTGCCTGGGGCTGCTGCTGCCCTTGAACCTGGCCCTGCAGAGCTGCTGGGGGTGCAGGTGCAGAGCTGACAGAGATGTGAGAAGCAGCAGGACTTTACTCCTTGTTTTCCTGCAAGATGAGTGGGAAACACCAAACTCTCCAGCCCATGTCACGGAGCTGGTCTCTGGTGCATGTCTCACTGGGGCTTCTCAGACCCTTCCTCCCCTGTCAGGGCTGATTTGGTCCTTGAGGAGCTCTTGAGAAGTGAGCTGCTTGAGACATGAGCTCAGACTGGCATCACCCATTGATTTCTCTGCCCGAGTCTCCCCTGTAGCCACCTTAACCCCGTCTGTTGCACCCTCGTGGCTTAATCCTGTGCCAGATAAATTCTTCTGGCGTGGTGGCACCCGGAACTGCCCATCTCCTTTGCCCCAGCCCAGCAGGGTGGCAGCCAGCTCTCTGTGGGGAGCAGCCCCCCCTTCACCACCTCCATTGGCCCCGTTCCTGGTGTCCCTGACCCCGGGGGGCTGCCCATGCGCTGGGGGACTGGGGCTGCAGGAGGGGACCCAGCCAGGGCTGCGGCCGCGGCCGGAGTAGTGTTGCCTTTCTTCTCCACCCCCAGATTTCTCGTTATTTTCTTACAACAACGGCGTGGTCATGACGTCCTGCCGGGAGCTCGACAGCACCCGCAGCGCCCTGTCCGCCGCCTCCGCCTTCGCCATCGCCACGGCGGGAGCCAACGAGGGGACCCCCACCAAAGAGAAGTACCGCAGGATGTCCCTCGCCAGCGCAGGTACCCTGCCCCAGGGATGTGTTTTCAGTGCGCCCCTTTTCTACCAGGCTCGGCCGGGAGACGACCCCCGCCGGGGGAGCCCCGAGCACCCGCAGCCCAGCACCTGCCCACTGCGGGTGGCGGGCACGGGGTGCCTGGCACCCAGCGCTGGCTCAGGGGTGCTTGGGGAGGTGGGGCCGGTCCTTCCAGCAGTCCTGAAGCTTCTCCATAAGCGGTGCCCATGGTCACTGGAGTCGTGCTAAGGGCTCACTGGCAGTTTCAGGCTTCCCCACGGACCAGCGGAACGGAGACAAGGAGTTCGTGATCCGGAGAGCGGCCACCAACCGGGTCCTCAACGTGCTGCGGCACTGGGTCTCCAAACACTCGCAGGTGGGTGGTGGGGGGCGGCCTGAATTCGGCTGCCTGTCGGGTGCCTTGCATGCAAACACAACTTAGTGATTCTTGTTTTTATTGAGCAAATGAGTGGGAGTGGGGGAGGAGGTGAAAGCTGAGAAGCCTGACGTGAGGAGCAAGTTCTTTGGTGTGAGGGTGTGGGAGCCTGTGCCAGGCTGCCCAGAGAGGTTGTGGAGTCTCCTTGTCTGGAGAGATTCCCAACCTGCCTGGACCCTGTGCTGCTGGGCCCCCTGCTCTGGGTGACCGTGCTGGGTGGAGCAGGGGGGTGGCACCAGAGCATCTCCAGAGGGCCCTGCCAGCCCCCACCACGCTGGGATTCTGGGATTCTGTGAAGCAGGGAGCCCTGGGACGAAGATGGGGAATGGGTGTTGGACTGGGGGAGAGCTGGGATCTATGGTCTTCCCCCGAGCTGGGCTCAGGGGAAGCAGAGTAGCTGGGTCTGATTCCTCCCCGGGGATTTCAGTCTGAGGTCAGAGTTCAGAAACTGTGGCTTTTCCTTGCTGTCCCTGTCCCCAGCTGCCACAGGTTGCTGGGTGCACTGGATGCAGTGCCATACTGGTCGGCACTGGGAAGCCTCCATGCTTCTACCAGCCTGGGTGATGCCAATGCAGTGGGTACAGAACAAGCCTGGTGCCTCCCTGGCCAGTTCCCATTTTCTGGGCACTGTGGGATGGGATGTCACTGGGAGGAGGTGGCTTTGGCCAAGCAGCCGCCCGCCCTGGCACCATGGGGCCACTGGTCCTGGAGGGGTTTAGACAGGCAGGGAGCAGAGCTGCTGGGAATTGCTGTGCCTCACATTCTGATGCGTTAACGCTGCTCTTGGCAGGACTTCGAAACCAATGAGGAGCTGAAGTTCAGAGTGATTGGCTTTCTGGAGGAGGTTATTCATGATCCCGAGCTCCTGACCCAGGAGAGGAAAGCAGCTGCCAACATCATCAGGTGAAGGGCCACGGGTGGGAAGTTGCTTTTCCCAGGGCGCTCGCCCGGGATTGAGCAGGCACCGGGTACCCAGGAGGGGCTGCGACCTGGGCTCAGGCAGTGCTGAGGAGGTGGACGCCTTGTCCTGGCTGCATCCAGCTCCTCAGCAGATCAGGACCTGGTCGGGGGCCCTGGGTGAGGTGCAACCCCCTGCCTTGTGCTGTCCCACGTTCAAGTGTGGCCAAGGTGCGGCGGGGGACCCGCTGAGCACGTGGCCATGTCGGGCCGTGGGACAGCACCGAGGTCTGGGACCCGGTGAGCATGTGGCCCTTCTGCTGTTGGGCTGTGGGATGGCAGAGATGGCTCTGGCCACCTAGGCAAGTGTCTGTGGCCAAGGCAGCCGTGTCCTGCTGCCCGAGTGACGCAGGTGGGGACAGCTGTGGCCTCAGTTAAGGAGGTTTTATCTGTTTCAAATGGGAAGTGGGACTTAAAAACGTTTTTATGCACGTGGAGCGTTTAATCTGTGAAAAGCCACGAAGCTGCACTGCGGGGCTGATGCTCTCCCAGCTGGAGTAACGCTGTTGTCTCATTCCGCAGGACCCTGACGCAGGAGGATCCAGGAGACAATCAGATAACCCTGGAGGAGGTCGTACAGATGGTAAATTCCCTTTCCCTTCATCCCTTGGTGTGGTTGGAGGGAAGCAGCCAAATATCCCTGTGCTCCAGCACACTTGGCTTGGTGGAGAGCGGTTCTCTAAGCCCAGCTACAAAGCAGAGAAGGGTTTTCCAGGGCTGGGGCCAGCTGTGAGCACAGCTGGATCTGTTAGGGGCAGAGGCAACGCTAATCCAGCCCACTGGCCACATTAGTCCTGCACCATGGGTTGGATGGTTGGTGCAGGCACGGAGACATCCCTGCCTGCTGCTGCCAGTGCCCACCCGAGGGATGCAGGAGAACCTCGTGGGTTTCCAACGTGTCCTCTGTGTCCTCAGACCTGTGCCTGTGCTGGTTCTGGGTGCAGCTTCTCCAGGAGCAGAGCCCTGGGAACATGCGATGGATTTGAAGCCAGTGAGGTGGCTGCGTTAAAAAAACCTCACTCAAGAGCCACTTTAAGTTGGCTTGGTGCTCCTGAAACTACAGGGGCTCTCTCTGGGTTTTCTTAAGAATCACGGGTGCTGGAAACTCCCTTGGAAGAAGAGAAATGAAACTGGAGGGTGTCGATGCCCCCACGATCCGAGCAGCTGCACCTCCAGGGAAAGGCACCGACCTGGGCTCAGGGACACTGTAGGGATGTGAGGGAGCCCTGGAATTTGGGGCGCAGTGGGATGATGGTGGTGTGAGCTCCCCGACCCCCTCCTTGTGAGCTGGAGGTGTGAGTTGTGCCATGTGCTGAGCCCTCGGAGCCCCCCCGCCTGGTGCTGGTGGCACTGGTGCGCTTGCCCACCTGGACAGTGTTTGCTGTCAGCAAGCTGGCACAGACTGGCACCCTTCAACCTGCACCCCCAGGGCGCCCCCCCGCCCAGTGGCGGAGTCCGGCTCCCTTGCTCGTTGAACGTGTGTGGGGGGGGGGGGGGGGGGGGGGTGGAGTGGGGGGGTGTCTCGGCGAGCGGCCGCTGGCGCGTTAACAGCTCGTTCCGATCTGCCGCCGGTGCTGCTGCGCCGCCCGGGCCGCCTCAGTAGCCGCCGGCCCCCGGCACAGCCGAGCCCCTCTCCCGGCTTCCAGAAGGCCCCAAAAGAGCCCCTTGACGGCCCTTCTCGCCGTGATCCCCTTCCCCAGCGCGGACTGACCTGCACTGAGCTGGTCTGACTCGGCGAGCGATTCATGGAAGCAGACTGAGATTTGAGCTATTTAAATTAAACTTCCATTACACTGATAGAATTACCTGTAGGCTCCATGTTAAGTTACTGGACTTCTAATCTCTAAAATATAGATGATATTAGCTATTTACCATTTAAACTATGAGATCTTTAAAGTTACGTACCATTTCTCCCAGTGCTCTCACACTACTAGTAATATACTTGTAATAATAACAAAACATAAAACATAATTTGAGTTACTAAATCTTCACTGATAACATAAACCAAAAGCCAGTAAGTACAACAGTAACTCCAGGGTGTCTACGGGTGAGATGACCTTTTGATTAGGTTATTACATCTGTTTTCAGTCTGAAGTTGTTTGTGTATCTAGCTGATTCTGTTTTGTAATTCCAACAAATGCAAATTGATCATAAAGTAAATTGATCCTCTTTTGCAGGACACATAGAGCATGAATAGTAATAAATTAATAACACAGTTAATGGCAGTTCTGATAAATTGGCCTGATGGATTATTTTTTCTTTTCAAAACTTGAATAGAGTCTCAAGACCTTTATTTTATTATTTATTTATATTTAACTTTGAGGGGAGTTGAATAACTATTATCCTGTCATTTTCCTTCCACCTTTAAATCAAAGAAAATTGCAGCTAGATTAATTCAAGAGGCAGTAAAACGATGATATATTTATTAGCTGTTTAAAACTGTACCTTTCAGTTATAAACTTCTCGAGGGAGATTATGCAAAGGATGCTATGAGTCTGTTGCTATGCACAGCCAACAGAACTTAATGCAGATGAAGCACGTTGCTGGCAAACACTTTCCTCAGTCTGTGAACAACGAATATCAGAGCTCTTTGTTTACTGTCTACCCTGGCTCTTTACTAATCATTTTATTCACTTCATGTGTTAAAGGTACTAAGGCATGCCTATTAGCAGAGAGAGATGGAATACAAATAGGTAAATTCCTCTACACTGAAGTCAACAGGATCATTCATTATGTAAGATTTGCCAATGCACCCTGGAGCAATTTAGAGGTACAGACATACATTCAAGTGACAGCAGCTTAAAAAAGTCCTAGTATATCAAGAAAGCCAGGGTATCTTCATGTAGGTTTGCTCTTTCAGCAAATGAAAGGAAATTCATCTTAGTCTAGCCAGCAATTAAAGAGGGTCATGAAGGTTAGTAATTAGGAGGAATGGATCTGTGCTACACCCATACTTTTAAAGATATAATTATGAGACTGGCTTAATCATGATTAAGTGATAGTATTCTGACTGTCTTTAATATGCATGTTCTCACATCATCTCTATTTTGTTCAGCAACAGTGCAGTCCATTCTTTAACATGAAACAATTCCTTATTTCAGAAGTCAACTTTTCATTCAAATGCATCACCAAAGGATGCCAGCAGTTGAGAAACCATCAATACTGAATCTATACCCAGGAGGTAACGCTGCACCCTCTCACTGAAAAACATCCTTTGGTGCCAACAATGTTGTTGTAGAGCTAAACTGGGTAATAGCTCTCTAGTTACAAATTAACACAGCTTGGAAGTACAAAAGAATAGAACTCTTTTGAAGAAAAAAAAAATCAAAATACATCAAAAGTTCCTTTTAACTTGTCTTTCTATCAGTACCCTTGCATTAATTTGAAACAGACAATGTTCTGCTGATCAGCTAAAGTGAATAATAAAGTCTATTATTCAGGCATTCATAGTGCATGATATAGCAGCTCATTAAGACCTAAATATTCCAACACAGAGTTTCAAGTCTATTGTCTTCAGCAGCATAACATTTTGTTTCTCCTGTTTCTCAGTTCATTTCTGTGCATCTATCATAGTCCTCACCGGGTCTGAAATTATGTTTCTTGAAATCAAGTGGCACCTGTAGGATGTAATTGATGAAAAGAATAGACTGGCACACCCTGAAACACAACAGAAAGTTCAAGAAAATGTAACAAAACATTAACATTTCAAACTAAGATTCAGAAAACATAGGATAAAATCTTTTTCTAGGCAAGCTGTAGGATGGAAATACAAAAAGGTCTAAAAAACCCCTGAAGAACATGTAAGCAGCTCCTCTTTTAGAAAAGCAATTAAGAGTGAAAATATCAATGGCTTTCACAAAAACAAGTGTGCCTTTATTCTCTCTGACAGCCTGCCTTTTATCCTGGTATTAATTTCCTCTGAGCTTCGTGCATTGGATTTATTCACTTTGAACAACCTTTCAGAAAATAGCTGGAGACAAATATTGTCAAAGAATTTGCAATAGACAGCAACGTTTGTTTATACCACACCTTGTTGCTCCCATCATAATAGTCATTTTCCATGTAACTCTCCCAAAAGTCAAAGATGGGTTCAAGATTTGGAAGGTTAAAAATAAAAATTGCTAGGAGAAAATGTAGGATGAGCTGCAAAGCATAAGCACTTACCACTTACCCACTTTACCATGCAAAATAATTCACAGAAGGCACAGGGATAACACCCTCCAGAAACAAACAAACCAACCACACACAGCTAAATACAACACCATCAAGACTTAAAAACATGCAAACCTTTGCTTTACAACATGCTGAAATACACGATAGAATCAGGTCTTATTCTTGCTGCTATGTTTGAGGTGTATCCCAAGCACCTTCTGCTGAATTAAATCAACAACAACAAACAAAACAACAGCAGCAACAACAACAACAAAACCCAGTTAGTTTAACCTGCAAAACTCTGCTGCAGAAAACTAGCTGCAGCTCAGGTGCGCCTCCAGTGGGTTATAGACCTTTGCATCACTAAGGATGCTGAACTACCTGTGACTCTGGATCTGCTGGATACTGCCTGTGCCAACCCACATTCAGTAAGAGAGATCCATAGGGTGCAGTTATTCCAGTTAGCTTGAATATGTGTTTGGTGGGTTTTTTTTTACTTAAACATTCATGGCTGCTGGAATTTGCCTTCCTACACTGTTGACTTCTTTGAATGCTTTCTGGGCCAAATATTAGTCTCTGAAAAAAAATCCTAGGCATAGTTCATCTAAATACAGGGAAGAACTTCTTTTCTTTGGGGGTGATGGAGAACTGGAACAGGCTGCCTGGTGGAGTGTCTGTCTCTGGAGACATTCAAAACCTGCCTGGGCATGTTCCCAGGTGACTCTCTCTAGGTGAACCTGCCTTGGCAGAGGGGTTGGACTAGATGATCTCCAGAAGTCCCTTCCAAACTCTACCATTCTGAGGTTCTATAATTAGAAGATGCACTATTCTAAATATACAGTTTACATATGGTGTTCATAGACTGAGATACTTCAGTTCCTGAGAACTGAGTGGGAAATCACCCTTTTCGTTCTAGGAATATAACAGTTCTGTGGTCTTTTACTTTAAACATACTTGCTGTGCATCCGAGGGTAGACAGAATCAGGTCTTGCCATCAAGACTTTCTGAAAGATAACAGGGGCTCCCATATTCAACAAAAATGGCACTATTTAAAAAATTTAAACGCATGCACTTGACCACATCACAAATTTTTGTGATATCCTAAGTGGTAAAATATTTTAAGGAGGGAAACAAACAAAAAAAAAGGTAACACAAAATTAGTCTTTTACTAACAATAGTTTTATTTTATGCAGTAAGTTCCATAAAATTTTTTTTTGGACAGTGTATGCACTAGAACTGCTCAGACATGGACATCTACAGAAATGTAAGACCATACACATTTAAAGCCAAATTCACCCCACTTCCTTTGAGGCCTTTCAGTGAGAATCTAAAGTAAGAGTTTAGTCACCCTTGGCTTTTGAGGATTTACAGAGGTAGGAAATGTCTGATTTACCTTTGAAAGTGACAGTTGCTTCCCATTGATTCTGGAGTGACAATACTCCTTACTTAGGTGTGAAAGTTAAATTACCTAATGTGAGTTAGATGAATTCAGGTCGTGTTCTTAAACAACACAGTATCTTTCTCAGTAAAGACAGTAACTGCCTGTTGAGTTTATACCAACATAAATGAAGAACCTTTTAGAAATCTTTCTGTGTTAAGACAGATGTAAATGAGATTACACTGTCTTTGTTCTCCTACATCACATATAGCTCTCAGTATACTGTCAGCTCAAAAGATGTGTAGTTTAATTTAAAACAGTAATGTGAAACAGCACTTTCCCATTATTAAGTATTTTTGGAGACAGCAGATTACCCATTCACATACTCTATGAGAACAGTGTAGATCACGTATCAGAAAACTTCTCCTCACTAAAGAAAATCAAAGTCCTGACATCTGAAACTGTGCTTTGTACATTACTTTGAATATTTGTTTCTACATCTCCCTTTATGAGTGTATAAATTTATCAGACAGCCTACAGGTCGCTTTGATTAGGGTTACAAAGTGATTTATATTTTTCATATTATTAAAATGCATTTCTTTTTTTCATCAAATAACAAGAACAGTAATCCTTCATGATCATTTGAGGTATTTACTTCTTGTAATTTCCGCAGGTTTGGAATATTCAGACTAAGTAGATGATAATAGTTTCTAGATGATAGTATTTTAGTCCTGCTGAAGTCAACAGCACAACATTCACTGTGGTCAGCAAGGCATCATTCCACTTATGGCCCAATTCTGAATAGCTCTCAATTTATGGATTTGATCCATGACTCGTAGTTCATGATATTCCACACTGATATACACTGAAATTTGAGACTATAAGAGTATCCAGACAGACACCTCACTCGGAAAACAGGACATATATGATGAGATTTAAACAAAAGTTTTAGTCTGAACCCAAGTTAAAAAGGACTAGAGAAAGGAAGGAAAGCTTATGATGCCCTGATCAGAGAAGTGCTAAGAGGCAGTACTTATCCTCTTGAAGAAAACAATTTCATGTTTAGTTAAAAAGAAATCATTTTAATAAATTACTTCTAAGTCATTTAAATAAATATCACAGTTTATATTTATAAAATATTCCAACATATGTAACACAACATATGGGCCACTCACAAAGGGGCTAATTTTTATAACTTACAGAAATATTAAGGTAAAATATTTGTAACCTCAGTCTTGAACTGTGCATTTCAAATGTTTTCAGCAAATGCAATATTATATACCAGATTATATATGTTCGTGTTCATCAAATAAATAGTGTCCCTAACACTAATAATGGAACTAATTGACTGTCAGGAGGAGCCAGGAGTCCCGCAGCAGTCACATCACTAAGCTTCAACACCAAGGGAAACCGATTTTGAGGCTAAAAAAAAATCTGATCCATGATTGCAGTTTTACAAATCAGTTACCAATAACTTCATAGAACCTGAAGTGTGTTTTTAATTTGATTTGCATTCTAACACTATCAGAGTAAATTACTCTGTCAAATTAGTTGTGCCGTATATTTTACATATAATAGAGGATCTTGTACAGAAATTAAACTCTGAATCTGGCAAATTAACTGTTCAAATATAAATTCGACAAGGACTGCATGTCAACTGCATGCTCAGAGAATGAAAGGAAACAATCTGACCATGATACTGATACTCCACAGCTCTTGGAAAAAGTCTTCTGGGAACAACAGAGGCATTTAGGTATGCTCAGATACAGATTCATGCGGTTTTCTAGAACTCTGAATGTTAAGACCCATGTGCATCTCCCCAGGGCCAATGTTACTTAGTTACAAAGTAAATAACTAAAATGTTTTCCTCTGTTTATTTTGCTTAGGCTTCCAAATATGATTCAGAGATATAAGCATTTAAAAATATGTAAAAATCTTAGCTGCCTTATAATTGGACAGTTCAATCTACAATATATTACAAATAATTATCAACATTTAACACAAGGAGAAAAAGAAAACAGTTAAGATAAAGTATCGAGACTAGTTTTCATGAGCATCTTTATGTAAGTGTAGCTGAAAGTGTCTGAACACTTTTCAATACAACGAACCTAAACAGACATGCTTTTCAAAAAGGTCTAACAATTCTCAAATTTTACTGACAGCCTTAAGCATTACCATGTGGAGAAAGGGGAGGTTAATGTCTGTGTCTATCTAGTGACCATTCTTCCTCTGGATGCTAGTGACGAGAATTTTGATGATAACTCTGCACACCTGCAAAATTGTTTCATATTAAAAAAATTGCACTCATATTCTTCATACATGAAGCCACACTAGCCTCAATGGGAACACTTCAACAAGAAAAAAGAATAAATTCGATTTAATTACCTATTTGACTTAAGATCAGCACAGACATAAAATTGGAATTTATCCTTTAATAGAGAACAGTAAGGGTTTTTTTGTTTGTTTGTTTGTTTGTTTTAATAACCAGGCCTCCAAATTATTCCTTCTTCTCCATACCACAGCTGTCATTTTATGGATGGTGCCAATGAAATTTATTCTACAAAGTCCTAGATCTTTATCTTTTAGGGGGCATTCTCATTAACCATATGAATGTTTAATCAGCTTTCTGCTGCCTTCTGCTGCCTCTTGCATTGCTGTTCATACAGGTAGAAGGTCACAATCTAAACACAAGGTCATTCAGCTCTGTAGCTGAGATACCTCCTGTCTGGTACTAACTTTGGTCAAGTCGTCATGTAACTTAGCATTTAAACTTAAACAAAAATTGGAGACTTGCCGTACCTCAGGAGTTTCTACTCTGTTGTCTTCAAAGACACTGCTTTTCCTTTTATATATTCTTAGCATAATGATTATAATGCATTTACCCTCACGAGATCTAAAAATAAAGAACAAAGTTCTCTTCTATCTTTTTACATCTATATAAGTAATACACAATGCAACGAACTCCGAACACTAGATTATGCATTCTTGAAACAGGAAAAGTATAGTACAGAAAAGAAGTATCTCCTAAATCTTGCATCTAATTAACAACAGCAATGATGCTATTATGAATATGAGTGCATGGAATAACCTGTATTCCAAAAGCAGCAGAGATGATGCTCCTGACAGACAAATTTGTCCACCCTAACTCCTCAAAAACAAACAAAAAGTTGGTTTATAGGCTACTGTGGTGATCCACACATTTTCAGGAAGAGATTTAAAGGTCTCTTTCTACTTCCACAAATACATAGTCTTAATTCTTACCTTCAGCTGTCCTAAAACATCTGACAGAGAAAAGCCTTTTCATTTGTTCTGATTCTAGAGTATAAATCTTGGAAATAGAAGGCAAATGCTAAAACTTATTCTGTCAAATACAGAATGTACAGACTTCAATAATTTTTTTTTTTTTTGACAAAAGATCAAAAATAGCTTCAGAGAGAAGCCAATTTGAGAGAATGATACTTAGAAATCAAAGTTTCACTAACATGTCAGTGTATTTTAACTTGTTTAGTATTTATTGAGAGGCATCCTTGCCCATGGCAGAGATGTTGGATTAGGTGATCTCTAAGGTCCTTTCCAGCCTAAGCCATTCTATGATTCTATGATTTCCTTTAGTAAGGCATTTCCCCTAGCCATGGGTGAAACCTAGGACTGAAGGGGGAAAAACAACTACTGATAGCAAATAACAGCTAAGTTACAGTTAGCGAGACTGCAAAATATCAATAGCTTTATCGTGCTAGAGGCCTATTTTGAGATAGTAATGACTGTCCAAGAAAGACCTACTTTTCTCTAGGTCATAATGAGATATCACAATGTGCTACAAAAGATGGGAAATGTACGTATGGGAGGGACAAGACAGAGGGGTAAGACAAGGACATAATAGTAAGATTGGAAGGAAAGGCAAGAACTCCTTTATATTAAAAATCAGCAAGGGTACCTGTCATCTGTATGAAGAAACTCACTGAACTTTTGACATTGTCTAATGCTTACCACCCAAATAAACAGTAATTACACGCATATTTCAATATTATAAGCCAAAACTGATCCCAGCTCCCACAAACCAACGGAAGCGTATTTCAAGACAATTCCATTTGTAATAAAAAACAGATGGTAAAGGAAACAGATGTCTCTTTGTGATCTGATTTACACATCTGCAGACATTTACAATATGCATGCATTTCCAAAGAATGCTGAGCAAGTTAAATTGGGAAATGGGAAATTCTTTTCTTAATGGGCATGTGCAAAGAGTGCGACTCAAGAAGAAAATGAGCTGTGACAAAGATACATCTATTCTATCAAGCCTATCTGTTTCCAAACCAATATCATATTACAGCACCATGTTAAAGAAACACCAATCATGATAAAAATCAGTCAGCTCTGGAAAATGTTTACTGCAGGGAAACATCACTCAAACGTGAGGTGGCTGAGGGACAGGTGATTTTCAGATTTTTATCCTCTCTGAAAGAAGACCTGAGGTTAGCAATGGTTATCTTTCAGAAATTCATTATACAGAAAAGCAAAAATTCCCTCAGCAACACAGACCTGGAGATTTATTTAAGATCAACTAAATCTCAGATTGCCATTTTATGCAGACATCAACAATAAGCCATTGACAATGACATCAAATATTTGCACTGGTCTCAGTGAAATTATGCACAAGAATTAGCAGATAAATGTGTTACAACAAAGAATGATGGAAGATTCTCACTCAAAAAGAGAAAATCCTTGCAGAACCCCTTAGACAAGAGGTATAGGATAAAACAGTGCAAGGAGACAAGATGTTAACAACCTTCAAAATTAAGTTAGGTTGAGGCAGGTCAAAACTATACTATATCTCCAAATCTAACTGCTCATTTGGGAGATCTTGTTGTTTTCTTATATTTTGTCCCATTTCTTTTTCTTTGGATAGTTTACTTCAGGCTTGCAAAGGGTACCACATTGTCAGGCACAGAGAATGAAATCTTCTTTTTCATCAAAGCACAAAACTCAATTTAAGTGCCGCATCTCTGAGCTGAAGAAACCATATCCTATAATGATACTCAATATCCATGTCCATTGCAGTCCTGGGCTTGTCTGCTGTGACTGTAAAGAAGGAACTCGATTCACTCAAATGTTCTGACTGTTTCCTCACGACGAAGGGATGCTGAACAGCCTTAAATCTCAGCTTATGTTTATTTTGCACCATTACAGTGACCAGTGAGACACAGAGTTTGTAAGTAAACCTGTACAAGGTTTACCTGTACAGGTATTGGGATAAATCACCATTGGGAACTGTTTAACCAGTTTAATTTCATATAAACCATCACACAATCATCAGATGGTAAGTACTTTCAGGAACTAACCACTTGGGCCAGAGTCAAATTGGTGAGCTAGAAGTGAAAAGCTCCGTATTCTATTACTAATCCCCTGAGCTATAGAGTTCTCAGATGGTAGTTCTTCAAAGGTTCACAAAGCTTTTTGTGAAAGGCAGCAAAAGTAGTTACAAGGGTTTTTTTAAACGAAACAAAACAAAACCCAAAACAACCACCCAACAACCCACAGTTGCAGGAACAACTATCTTTTTCTTAAAATAATCTCTCTGAAAGTAGCTGACTGTACACATTTTACAAGAATAAACAAACTTCTCTAATATTTATCCATAAATTTGGAGTCAGAAATCGTTAGTGCAAATTTCTGCTGACCGGCAGCATTTATTCTATAAACTTTGGATATCCTAAGTGGTCCATTAGAGAACAACAAATATCTTCGATCTGTCTGATCTCTTTACTGGGCATATTTTCTTTCCAGGCATAAATGCTACTTGGTGAAATTTCCCCTTCATAAGGAAGATAGAAAAGACCGGTGGAGGTGGCAAATAATATTTGGTTTAAGCTAGAAGGAGGAAGAGGAATACCAAGAAAGGTAAAAATTCTTTCAGCTGTCTTCTGAGGAAAGCTCACAATATCTTCAAACTTGACCAGTTGATAATTTGTTGGCAGCAAGTCCCCATTTATTCTCAGTGCTGCTGCTGTGTTTGCTAGCCATAAATAGGACAACACAGAAACAGCATTTGAATTAGAATTTGAAAGTTCTTTTCTTAACGATTCATATTCAAAGGCATAGCCTTCATTTAAATTACATTTTCCTTTACCAGTCTCCCCTTTAAACATTGCAGCCAAGTGTTGTGGAACATTTTTCAAGGAGTAAAGGCTTGGCTTATTTTTGTACAGCATTGAAAAGATCCATGCCCGAGGGTCCCTTACTACATATAATGCTCTCATTGATGGTCCCAGGATTTCCTGAAAGAAGGGAAGCTTTAATGTCCAGCTCCCACTACTTAAACTAAGCACAGGTCGTGCATTAGGATAATAAACAAGATGTCTTCTCAGTTCCCTTATATATTCAGCATCTTTATCTTGACTCACTCTTGCCCTGCTTCTTTGCTCTGACAGAGATTCTCTCTTTTTGGATCGTTTCCTTTTGTCTTTGCTTATGACAGAATGCTGAGCAATTTTACTTCTGCTGGCTTCATATAAATGAATGTTTTGTAAATGTAACTTTGTGTCTCGAACTAGAGACTGGAGCCACCCTTGGATAACATGAAAATGACCATTCTGGACATCAGAAACCTTCCATTCACATGGATCTACAAAGGAATCAATTTCAAATTCAGTCTCGGGAATTTCGAGATAGGGTGTAGGTATCCTGACATATAAGAAGTCACTGCTATTGAAAAACAGCTGTTTTAAAATTTCTGCACCAGAAGCTGGAAGTGAAGTAATGATAACATCTGGCAAAACAACAGGGTTTCCTTCTAATTGTTTGGCTTTATTGCCGTTATCATGTTCTAGCCTTGTCATGTCACTGCTCAACTTTGCACAGATGGGCTGAGTGCACATGCTCCACACATCCACCAATTCAATAAGCCACAGTGTGACGACCAATATCAGGATCCAACGTAACATTTTACCAAAGGATATGTAAAACCGCCACTGAAAAGCCAATATGACCAAACTAACACCCAAAATTAACCCTGCAATTATGTTCACTTTGAATCCAAATGGGAAAACCACTCTGCTATTTTTTATCTGTTTTTTCACGGATTCAGTACCTAGACCAAACTTGGTCACTTTGTTTTCATGAACTACTTTGGCAAAACCACCAAATCCCAAGTAATCAAACCTTGTCTTTAAATTCTGATATTCAGTCACAACAGAGATGGTATTTTCAGTGTTGTTGATGCTGAGTGAAATCTGAAATCCAGATTTTGCATTATCTATGAGTCTACAGTTAGAAACATTGACATATGGGCCATAGAAAAGGTAAACAATCCTTGTAAGTGTGTTTTTCATTGGAAAGGTAACATTTACAAACTGAGTCCATCGCTTTTTGAATTCAGCAGCTTGTTCTGCCTCCTGTATCCTAGCAACAGGACTACTCCCATGATGATCAAACCAAAACATCTTGTAGTGGGCATCCCACACATCCATCATAGCTCCATTGTATTTGCTCTTAAATTTATAGGGTATGTATTTAAAATCGATGTCAAGATTATGAAAAAAGGCACTGACAGAATTAACAGGAGAGTCTTCCTCCTTCTCAATATGGTCTACTACTAACAATGTCTGAGAATTTAAGAGCAGCAAAACACGATACACACTTTTCAATTTCATTGCTGATGTATAAGCAGATACCGCCTCACCACTCACAAACATCATGTCTCCAGCTTGGGAAGCTGTTATAATTTCTCCAGTTGAGTCTCCAACCTCATCACCAATCCACTTCAGCCACTGGGCACACTCACCAAGCTGTCCCTCCCAAGGCTGGTTGCATTGGCTTGTAGGAGATGGAGCAAAGACCAAGACGTTGTTCAGGTGGCTGAGTTTAGGTCCATAAAGAGCCTCAGAAACAAATACCTGTCCATTGGGAGCAAAAGTGAAAGAGTTCTGATCAGGATGTTCATGGCCTGGATTGAAACTTCTCCACCCATCAATCCAGGTATATGGTTGAAAGTGAACAATATCATAGACTGCACGTCCACCAAGTTTTCCAGACTTAAAGGACACAAAGGTGTTTGCCTGACTGTTTGGCAATCCAGCCCCATAAGTAACAACTCCCCAGTTAGGAAACACATGCATTTTAGCAGAACCATAGTCAGGAGGTGGCTGAGGAGTGATTTCAGCAGCATACCAGATAAATTCAGTGTGTAGTGTGCTCCACCTCTGTGCGGTGGATGGCACCATTGGCCCATCCTTGGGTCTGTGTTTTCTAATCTGCTGTGCCAGCCAGTTGCCAGCTCCGTTCTTCATGATAAACTTATCCAAGAAAACCAGTTGGCTCTCAGGACCATAAAACCAGTTGTAATTTGAATCTGCTATGCCCACAGTCCTCTGAAAACCTGGTAATAGGGTGGAATAGTAAAACCAAAAGTGCATTTTGAGCCAGTTATTTCCCAAGTTGTTAATACCAAAGTGGCGCTGTGCCAGGAAAACATACTGGGTTACTGACTTGGCCGTGTAACTCCCATAAGCTACTCCCTCATCCAGAGACCCGTCTACAATGTGATTGAGCAGAAACATTGTTTTCTCCATCACATCAACAACAGTGTGTTTCCAAATATTTGCCTGAGATCCCTTGTCCACCCCTGCAACTAAAGCCCCTATAAGCAAAGCAAGCATATTGGTGGCTTGGTGATTATGGAGAAGCTGCTTGCCCCAGGAACGAACTTTTGAGTACTCATACATTTCCTCACTTACAGACCATATCTTCTCCAGGTATTTTTGCCTTCTCTCATTTCCCAGAGAATTATACAAGAAGTCAAAAGCAGTGGCAAATCCTGTTAGGGAGTGACCAAGTGGCACTTCATCTCCAGGTGCATTCTCAACCAACCAGTTTTTGTAGCCAGCCATTCTATCCATATATTCTAGGGCAAAATCAAATGCAGCTTTATCTTCAGGGCATAGCAAACAATAAAATGCTAGAGGTGGCAGATTGTTACCATAAATCTCATTCCACTTTGCAGAAAAATCAACGTGCTTGGGTGGAGGTAGGTAGTACAACGGGTTGGATAGCATAACCGTTACCGCACTTCTGATGGCTCTAAATAGATGGGAATGGCTGGAATGAGCCTTCTGCCTCAGAGCCTGAACATCTTCAGCACTGAAATACAAGCTTGGATGAAGAACTGGCTTCTTCACCTTTGGCTCAGCACTAAGACCTTCAAGGTGCTGCTTTTCATACTGATCTACATTTTCTATGAACGTCACCCAATCAGAGTAATTGCTTACAGATTCTTCAGAAGTGAAGATGGCAAACATCATTAATGCTAGAAATAAAGTATGCCCCACGAACATCTGAGCCATGATCCATTAGGCAGCTCCTCTTCCCCAGGCATGCATTTCCTAACAAAACACAATGTTCAGATGTCAAACTTTGATCCAGTTAGTAGAAAAAGAAACACCTTAAGGCATATTTTTAGGAGAAAAGATTTAGCGTGTACTGTGCATTCTCACAGATACTCAGATTACTTGTAATCTGAGTGACAACAGGGGAATAAAAAGGCTGTTGAAACTTAATTCTCAGGTGACTTGTCTGTTCACACTTTTCTTATACACAACATTACAGCATAAATACTAAAACTAGGGTAAAAGTAAAATCTCTAAGATATGCATATAAAGCACAGGTTGACAATGCACAGGAAGAGACTGAAACACCATCTCTTAATAACTTGAAAAACTTGACTTGAGAATGGAAATTGGAGTCATACATTTACTTTTTCAAAAAGCTTTCAGTCGGCTCAGATTTTACTTTTAGAGCTGCCAAAAATCCTACTGATCAGAAAACGATATAATTTATTCAAAACAATATGTTGCATTTGAAGAAATAATGAATTTACAGCACTTGGAAAACAGACTCCAAAACTGAAGTTACTGTCTTCAGACTTCCCCTTATCTCAATTTTCTTACATGCTCTTTCCATCTTTCTCTTTTGGGACTCATGGGAGAGTGGGCAGAAATAAAATTAATAAAAAAATAAATCAACATCGATCCTCCATTAGCTCCTTTCGCTGAAACTGCAGTGCTTTTAACCACTATTCCCTTCTGTTTGTGAAAGGTGCGTCTGAATTAATAGTCATAAAGTATTGATGTATTTTCAAGTCTTCTTTCATCTTATCTTCAGCCAAAATTTTTGCCTCAATGATTCAGACAATCCTGCTCCTCCCATTATGAAGCAAAAAGAAAACATGTGAAAGAGGCAGAAAGCCAAGACTTTTTTGTTAAAAGAGCAGTTTCGGGTTTCCTTCCACTTTGCATGCCGTTTCTTTCTGTGGAAACAGAAACAAAAGTTTTCTGAGGCTGTATAGGTGTCGGAACACATTTAAATAAGTTAAAATAACAAAGTATTGCTAATTTTCTAGGAAAGATGAGTTATTGCATCTTTTCTTTTACAAAAATGAACTAAAAAGGAGCATTTTCAAAGTTCCACAAAATTTATCTTTGGCAAAACAGAAATTCAGACTGGGTACTTCAGGTCGCTTAATTTCACCTTTCCCTGCGTGACTACGAGGTCTCGGGGCATATTTTCTCCTGATGCTACCAGGAGCTACCCAGGAAAATAAATCTGAAACACGCCACCAAAAGTAAACGGAGCTTAAATTAATAAATACATAAATAAATATCTTTCATATAGGTCTGTATAAACCACCCGCGTGGTTCTGCCGGCGAAATGAAGGCGTGAAGACGGAGAAAGGAACCAGACCGACCGACCGCCGCCGCCCCGCCAGCCCGGGACGGAGCCTGAAGGCGCCCGTCGCGCCGCTCCTCCCGCGGCCAGCAGAGGGCGCCGCCCTCCTCCGCCGCCGCCCCTCCCGGCGCCCCGGGGCCGCACAACTTGAACAAGTTTCGGCGGCGACTCCCGGGCGCGCCCCGCACGATTCCCCCGCAGCGACCGGGAGCCTCCGTCTCATCACGCCCGGCGTCCCCGTGAGTGTAACCCTCCGTCTTACCGCAGCGCGTCCGGCGGGGATCGGGGCGGCCGGTAGCTCCTGCGGGGCCGCGTCGCTCTGCCCGGGCCAGTGCGGCCGCGGGGCGCGGGGCCAACCCCCGGCTGGAGGGGGGGGGGGTTGAGGGTAGCGGTCGCCGCTGCCGGCCCCGCTCGGCTTTGGGCTTTGCGCGGCTCCGGTCCCTTCCGCGTTGCCGCTACTTTCCACCCGGGCTGGATGCAACTTCGGGTCCCTGCCCTCCGCCGGCGGCTCCCAGGAGTTGATGGCGGGGGAGATGCGGCGGCGGGCGCGGGCAGCGAATCAAACTCGTAGGGATGTCGCTCCGAAGGGGCGGGGAGGGAGAGAAGGGGGGAGGGAGGGGGAGGAGGCTTGTTGGGGCGCGGGGGAGGGCGGCAGAGCCGCCCCCGGCGGAATAGGGATGTGCCGATGCTCCGCGCCGTGCTCCGGCGGCGGGCGGGATCCCAGCCCCGCCGGCGCTCCCGGCTGCTCCTTCTTCCCTGCGACTGCGTGAGCTGTCCGCTGAGCCCAGCCCCGCTCCCGGCCCCGGAGGATGCCACCGCCGCCCCTGCGCCTCGGCAGCGGGCTGCCGGAGGAGCGGAGCGCGGCGGATGCGCCCGGGGGCAGGGCCGGGGCCGGAGCGAAGAGGGGCGCCGCGCCTGGGAGCGGCGGGGGAGGCGGGGCCGCGCCGCCCGGGCGGCTCCAGCGGCTGCTGCCCCGAGACCGCGGTGAGGGGCGGCGAGGAAGTGTCCAGGGGGCGGGAGTGGAGCGGGTCCCGGTGCGGCGAGCGGGGAGCAGCAGGCAGGTGTGAGAGGGCTCGGTGGAAGAAAAGCTGCCGCGGGGGGCTCGCCTCTGTGGCCGGCCGGTCTGCAGCTGCCGCCGTGGATCCTCTCCCTCGGCTGCCAGCCGGGGCAATGAGAGGGGACGGCACGGGAGCACCTGGCAGGAGAGCGCTGGGCAGGGCTGGGCAGGGCAGCAGTAGCCGTCTCTCCTGTGGGTAGCAACTTTGTGAGCGCCGAGTAAAAACATCACAGTGCCCGTGACTCAGAAGCCACGGGGTTACGTAGCATCTGCTTGTTGGAGCAGTCCCGCTTTTTATAACTGCCTCCCTTCGCAGACACTTTATGCGATGCATTAAAATGGTTCTCATTCAGCTTTAGCTGGAGGCTTCTGAAATGAAATATAAAACCGTAATGAGGTGTAAAAACCTCTACCCCTCAACTCGTTCAGGGTCAGTGGTGCACTGAAGACCAGCTGAAAATGCTGGCTAGTCTGCCTGGTGCCTACTGTCCTTCCATGAAATTCAAGAGGTATAACACCATTCTGGGTTTTGAATCGCAGTTTGGATTGCCGATGGTGACTTTAAGAGACTGATTTTGTAACCTGACAGATGTGATACCGAGCTATTCTTTGGTAGTAAGTGCACTGTAGGAAAAGAAAGGGTGTGAGATTTTGGAGACGTGTTACCGCTGACTATGTTTAGGTACCTCAAAGGATGTGGATTTTAATCATCTCAATAACGTAAGTCACCACTTTTTTCCCAGGTATAGCCTCTGTTCTTCTGAATTTTCCATCCCCCCCCC
>JANHGN010021973.1:3530-13756 GCA_024605025.1 Megaceryle maxima | reverse complement strand
AGGAGTATTAGAGTATTAGGAATTATTTTCCCATTTAACTGATGGCATCTGTAGTCTGGATGTTTACCTTAGCCTTTTTGAAATTATCATTTATCAAAGACAAGACAATGTCTTAGCATACAGTCTTAGGACTAAAAAAACCCACCTAACTCTTCTACCAAAGGGACAGTTTATGTGTGTCCTGTGTATTGTATGATATACATGTGTATTATACTGTATCTTTATTTCATTTTTATGCCAGCTCTATTTTCAAATTTTCTCTGAATTTGCTTTTTACTCTGTATTTCATTTTTCTATTTTTGCTTGCTCACTACGTTTATTCCTACTGCCCCTTGTCCATTTCCATATTTTAGCTTCTCTTCATTGAAATGAGAGCCAAGTGATAAACTCTGAGCTGCAATTTTGAAACTATTATGCTGAAAGGAGCTTGAAATTGGATAGGATTAGCTTATTCGTTCAGTGCTGCAAAAGGACAAATACTAGTAATTCCTGAGTACTTCCAATTTCCATTTACTTCAGAGCAAAATTCACAGATGCAGCATGCTAGAGTTGCTTGGGAACTTCCCTGTAAAACATTTTCCTGGTCTGTAAGTAAAGTCATTGCTCTCCAGACCAGGAAAACAAAAAAAACAACCAAACAAACAAACAAAAAACCAAACAAAAGCAAACAAACAAACAAAAAAAACAACCACCAAACCTGTAGTAATTGCTATCGTAAAAAATGAAGAAATGGGCAGCATTAGCCTCTGACTGATGAGCAGATAGAAAATGAACAGGAAGTCTAGAATTATTCTTTTTGTTATCTATCCTAAAATAACTTATGAATTAAAAAGATCCTTGCATAGACTATGCAAGCCATGTGCAGCATTGTATAGAGGAGAAGGTGCAGCCTGCTGAGTATCCAAACAGAGCAATAAGGATGTATTATATTAATGGAACACATCGTTCAAGTAGTGCTTGGAGCCTTAGAGTATGCCTAGCTTGTAGGTAAAATACTTAACCAGTTTAAAAGTTCAGGAAAACTATCAATAAGAGAATTCATGCCATAACAGTGTGTGTAAAGAACCAATAAAACTCATGCCAGGGGAGAGCTGTAGCATGCTTTCTGGTGTTTCAAGCTGCTGGAGAGTTCAACCCCACTGAGTGCTGCTTGGTCTCCTGTAAGCAATGTTCTCATTGCTTATGATATTGTCCACATTAAGGATTTCATAGTTCATATGTTCCACTCGGTTTAGACACAATTCTAGTATCACAGTGTGGCAACTATAAACAAAAGACAAGCTTTCAAAGGCAAACAAGATTTTCTAAATGGTAAAGTTCCTTTAAAAACTACGTCTCAGCCTGAGCTACTAAGTTCCTATTCAGACCCCTAAATTAGTGAACAGTGAATTAGCATTAGCACACTGCAAGTCAACCTCATCATGCATGCTAGAAGTCAAGAAAATCTGAAAACAGAATATTTTTCTTTATGCCTTAACTGGGAAACAGGATCTCATCTTTTTCAGGACAGATTGTAAACATCTCTCTTGCACCTTTATCAACCTTTATGGTTACTCTTCATTTCTTGTTTCCAGAAGTACTCTCCCTTTTGCTCATACATGCTCTTCCTATTCATTCTACAGCTGGATGGTAGTAAAGTTTATAAGTCATACTGTAATCACCAGATTTACTGTACTGGTTATTGTACATTTCCTTACTAAAATCAACAGACTTTATGCACACAAAGCACCTTTTTGAATCACTACCCTCAGGGTCCTCATGGTGCTCCATGCTCAGTGAGCCTCCTCTCCCAGTATTTTGAATAGAACCAACAAAGAGACAGTGATTACTTAACTTCACAAAGAATTCTTTCAAAATAGATCTCTAAATATTTTAATTGAACTTACATTTCCTTTGTGGTGTCCAGAAAGAATTCTTGAAGAGCTGCACAGGTACAGACCAACGGTGACATCAAGTGGTGATTTGCATTTTGACTGTATTTAAGAATAATCATAGTTATGATGTAAAAAGAGATTTCCTCAGAGCTTTTTCCTCTGGTGATAAAATAATTTATCAGCGTATTTGTTCTATCTACATTTGGTTAATGAGTAATGGATTAAACTAGCAGAGACATTTTCTTGATATTTATAAATTTTTTTAACACTTTCTAGTTTATCAATAGTGCTTTTTATTTTCATTTCTACATTACCCCCTGGAAAATGCTAAATACCAACCAGCCTGAAAGATGACTGCATATGTTTCCAAAGATCACAGACTATAGTTTGCTGAGGTCATCGCCTCTATGCCAAATATCATAACCAGAAACTATCATGAATAACTAATATCTGCTATTCAGTTAGGTATTTCACTTCAGATACGTGAAAGCCTCTCCTTTCCTTCATTCAGGTTCTGAATTAAATGAGAAATATGGAGGGTATGTGGTCTTTTTAATCCTAAATATTATATGATTTTAACACAGTTCAGTGATCAAAATATGCCAATGTAGGTTTTATATCACACTTGCACTTCAGGCACTTCACACTGGCGCTTCCTAATAACCTGCTACAGGATGATTAAGTTCAGAAATGTCAGGACTTCCAAAACCGCATTTTCTGCAGACTCCAGCAGTATACTACTGCTCAGTAAGTACTGAGAGGACAACTTATTTCTTTCTAATTTGATCCAGTATCAAATACTAGTCTTGAGTCTTGCCATTCTAGAAACTACATCAACTGCTGCTCTCATTGGTCTTGCCAGTTCTTATCAGCAAATGATGGACTGTATTACCACAAAGTCTCCACATTTAAACAAGTGAAGTATTTTTCAGATGTTTCGATGTTGTAAGTAGCAAATTGGATGCTGTCAGTGGTCATAGGGCATGACAAGAAATAGCAGCCAGAGACTGCAAACACAAGAGTGTAGCTATTGCAGGCTTCAGGAATCTCCTTGCTGTACAGATGACCTGTCAGCCTTTTTCTTACAGACCAGATGTGACTCTGTGCCCCTCTGCATCCTCTCGGATTTTCCTTCCCAAAGGGCTTATCCTTATTGTGGTATATCATAACTGACTACATTTTTTTTTCCTTTAAAACGTCAAAAATAACCACAATGCTTCCTCTCTAATCCTTGGGAATTCATACTGCACTGCATAATTAGGCTTGAAATCAGCTACAGCACTAAGCATCTCTATCAGTAATCATCTTTTCAAAAAGAGCATAGCACAAATAGTTGAAGCAAAGGGTAATTATTAAAACCAAATCTCACAGGTTTTGCCTTGGGTTTATTGTTTTGGGTTGTTTTTTTAACTCAGAGCAGACTGTTAGGAAGTTTCCACTGCTAGGATGCCAGGATGATTGTGAAAATGCATATAGAAATCACCCTGTATGCAATGTGCATGACAGTCATGGCTATTCCTCTTGTAGCTTGAGCTATAAATTAGTCACCCGCCTGCAAAAGACAGAGTGCAGTTTCCCCAGTGTCCAAGCACCAAACGAAATCTTTTGTCAGAAGAAAACTGACCTTTGTGAAAGCACAAGAAGGTCTCAGCAGGAGCTTTGAGAGGAAAGAAGTGTAGTTATTTATGCTTACAGATACCATAGGTGTTAATTGAGGCACAAGGAACACTCCATAGCTTCACTGATGATTATTAACATTACAGTTGTCCTGAAGACGTGGCCATAGTCAATCAATCCTTTCGATCTAGTGACATCCAACGTAGTCAGCTGATCAGTACAGTAATACCTACATTCTCTATTTTGCTTTCTTTCTGAGTATTAGTAACATATAAACTTTAGAAACAAATGAATGTTGTATAAACAGAATAAAGGACTTCTTTTGATAATGTTTCTGGAGGAAACTAACAGAAGAGGTGTACAAAAGTGATGAGACAGCATAAAATTCTCTGTTTAGAAGGTTTAGAAGATTTTGACTGACTCTTGACTAATACTATGGAAACACCTGGTCAAATTTATCTCATGAGGATTAGAAGTTAGAGCTCACAATGCCCTGGGATAAATTGCTAACTGTTGCCTTAAATGCCAGAAAACTGCTCTTATTCTAGACTGAATAGCCCATATTCCTGTTTTCAACTTCCCTGTGTAGAACTTCTTTACATTTTTTTCCACCGTATCAAGTGTCCATATGCCAGACAAAATCTGCTTCCATATACCTACCTGGGGATAGTGGCCAAGCTGGTTTTACCCATCTCTTGAGTAAATATTTATGACTGAGCTTTATCAACATGTTTTCAAAAGGCAGGTTTTTCATACATTAGTTCGTTTTTCTCAAGCACTCTTAATTAATCTTTCACCAAAAAATTAACTGTCCTCAAAGTATGTTTATTGCTTTTTCCCTGAGAGAAATATTCTTTCTAAATGTTTCCAATAATAAAAATTAATGAGAGACAATGGGGCAACTGTAATCAGAATCAGCTATTACTGAACCTTTTTCATTAAGGGAAGACATATCTGCAGTTGCAGCTGCAGCCTAGAGAACTTGAATTACAAAAGCATATATTAAATTCTAGAAAATTTGCTGACCCTCAACAGGCTCAATCCTCAGCCAAAGGCAGTTTCTTTTGCTTTAAAATGTTGGAATATTTGACCAGTTTCAGTGCATGGCTAGTCAATGACTACTGTCTGTCTAAAACAGCAATATGGAGTTGCATTTTTGTTGCCCACAAAGTCTCTCCTCCAGGCTGAACTGTTGCAGCGATATATAGAATCGTAGAATCATTTAGGTTGAAAAAGACCTTTAAGATCATCAAGTCCAACCACTAACCCAGAACTGCCACGTCACCACTAAACCATCTACATGTCTTTTGAATACCTCCAGGGTTGGTGATTCCACCTCTTCCCTGGGTAACTTGTTCCAATTCTTGACAACCAGGGAAGAAACTTTTCCTAATGTTCAACCCAAACCTCCCCTGGCACAACCTGAGGCCATTTCTTCTTGTCCCATCACTTGTTACATGGCAGAAAAGACTGACCCCCACCTCACTACAACCTCCTTTCAGGGAGTTGTTGACAGCAAGAAGGTGTCCCCCGAGTGTCCTTTTCTTCTGCCTAAACAACCCCAGGTCCCTCTGCCGCTCCTCATGAGACTTGTGCTCTAGACCCTTCACCTGCTTCCTTGCCCTACTCTGAACTTGCTCCAGCACCTCAACATCCTTCTTGTAGTGAGAGTCCTAGAACTGAACTCAGTATTTGAGTACTCACCGGTACTGAATACAGTACTGAGGACAATGCCTTCCCTAGTCCTGCTGGCCACATTAGTACCAATACAGGCCAGGATGCTGGTGGCCTATGTGGCCACCTGGGCACGCACTGGATCATCTTCAGCCAGCTGTCAAACAGCACCTCCAGGTCCTTTTCCACTGGGCAGCTTTCCAGCTACTCGTCCCCAAACCTGTAGGGTTGCCTGGGATTGTTGTGACCCAAGTGCAAGACCTGGCACTTGGCCTTGTTGAAGCTCATACCACTGGCCTCAGCTCATCGATCCAACCTGTCCAGTTCCCCTTGCAGAACCTCCTACCCTCAAGCAGATCAAAACACCCACCTAACTTGGTGTCACCTGCAAACTTACTAGAAGTGTCCTCGATCCCCTCATTCAGATCACTCATAAAGTTGAGACAGTAACTTTCAATAATGTACCAAAAGCAAAGCTGTTAATACAGGACCAAATACTCATCCCCTTGTTTGTACTGAATGGGACCCAGTTCCACAAACACTGCTTGTTAAGTAAGACACAGGATGAATGAAGGCTTCTGAACTGGGTTCCGAGTAACCACTTCTTGGTTTGGATTTTGTTTCATATCTTTTGTTTTTATTTCGTTCCACAAGAGGGCAATAGTGAACTATAAATACATATTTTTTCCTTCACTTGAGAAAGTAAAATGTTTTTTCTCTTGAAAGAATCAGATGTCACACTACTATAATTCAAAATAACTCTCTGAAATTAAACAATCTACCTCTAATAAAATCTTCCACCTGTAAAGGAGCACTACATATAAAGGAAAAGTTTCACCATGTTTCAGCCTGAGGTGCTGGAAATCAGAGTTACATCAATGTCTAAAGACCTTTACTCATGATTCTACCAACTGAGTATTTGTGTCATCATTTATTCTGTGCTGTGTGTTATGTTTCAGATGTTTTATTCTTATCATCACTTAATCATCATGTTTAGATTTTTATTTATCCTATCCAAGATTTTAAATTATTCTATCTATATATTTTCCATATAAACTTCAATAGCTTTTTTTTTTTTTTTTTCTTGTCTCAGTGTAGGTATTTACTACATTTTTTATGGATCTTATGTATGTCTTCAGCAACTGACTTGAGAGGATTATGTGTGTATGTCTTGCCCAACATGGCTTCTCTAAGACTACAGGGCTTTCCAGGCCTGGTTTGCCTAACTCATCTTTTAAGCATTCATTAGAAGACAAAGCAGTCATGTTCTAGTTGGTAGGCTAAAGTCACATAATAAGATTTCCAGATTTTGCAGGTGGAGGAGAAGATGAGAAGAAAAAGGAAGGTATCTTTGAAGTATGAAGGAACTTCTGCAATACAGGAGGCCTTAAGACAAGCAGTTTGAGGAGACTGGACCTCTGTAATGGGAGGTCTTGGTGACCTTTGAAAGGACTGAAGTATTTGAACAGTGCATCAGGAGAAGTGAGCAGCTGAGATCTCAACACTAAGGAAAGGGGGAAGACTTTGAAGTGTAGTCACAGAAAGAGGGATTCTGATACCTGAGGCTCTCGTAGGTCCTTCAGCTCCCATTCAGATATCTTGTTAATGCTACAAGTTGTCCCTGTTCACTTGAAAGCTGTCATGAGAATATACCCATGAGTCATTCACTTCAGAGTGTGAGAGGTGAGAGATGAGCACAGGGTGGCTGATGATTGACATTAGAGGACAGAGACTTTTAAATTACTTATGAACAGTCAGAGTACAGAAAATCGATAGAACCAAGAGAAGCATGCTGCAAAGATGAAACATTTCAATCTAGCCATGGAGAGAAAATATTTGAAGTATCATAGTGTCATATAAGCAAGCCAGCCTCAGAGAAGGCTGCCTCTTACTACATTTTAGGAAGCTACTTTTGTGACATAAAAGAAACAAGCAAGGGCATGACTATAGCACTCAGAAGAAATGATCAGTCTAATTGGATTTATTTGGACATTTTCAGCATTAGGTGCTGGGTGTACGTAGCCAGTTGGACTGTTTGGTGATCCTTTGGGTGAAAGTGAGATGTGATGATGTTATATCTGATGAGAAATGCAATTACACTCCAAGAATTATTGATAAGGGAAGGACCAACAATTTTTGCATATAGGTACAGATGACTAAAAGAGGTAAAGAGATCCACGGAAATTTAGAGGAAGGGGAAACTAAATTGAAAGCATCTATGTAAATCATTACATAAATCAACAAAGTAACATGGGAGTTATAAACATCTCTGAATAAAAAGTAAAAATCTAGAGGAGGATGTAAATATACTGAGCAATGGAAGGAATTCTGATAAAAAGGAAGAGTTGTAGGAAGAGGAAAGGCCTTTGATTTAACCAAAACTGAGCTTGGTTGTTGGCACAGAAAATTACCAGCAAGAGTTGCCTAGGAAATAAGCACTGCATCCAGGTAAATGTAAATTATTCCATGGAAAACTACCCACATTTCCCATGTCATTGGGGAACACTGCTCCACTTATCCCATAAGAATAATTCAGGTACTTTTTACTCCGTTTCTCTTTTGGTCAGTTCTACCTGTCAGAATACACCCCCAAGGAGACAACAGTCTTCTCCACCGATGAGAAAAAGCAATATATTACAGAAGTCCCTGGCCAGAATACCTCGAATATAACCTGGTCAAAAAACCTGTGCCAGAGAGGAGACTTGGGAACAAGTCTTAAATACAGTTCTTACAGGATGCTACAGCATCATCCTAGGACAATGTATTTCAGCTTTAAGTAATAATTATTCCAACTCTTTCAGAGATAAATAAAATCACAAAAGCAACAGACATGTTTCACAAGAGAACTTTCACTGATTGATAAAAGTATATATTCAAAGCAATACCAAAGCAAAAAAAAAAAGCCTTTGAACTTTGAAGTTTAACCTTTAAATTTTTTTAAAGTGTATGCTGTGTCATGATTAAAGTACCATTAAAATTTGTGTTGAAAATAAGGTCTGAACAGCTGTGATTCACATGGAGAACAAAGCATACATCCACAAGACTCACAGATTTTAATCTCTTTGGGGGACAAAATGCATATAATGAGAATCTAAAATTACATCAATAACATGATTTAAGTTAAAATTGCTGAAAAGTAAATTGCCTGTTATTGTCAAGTGTTGTGTCATATGATGTAGACCCAGCAGACTAGTCAGATTGATAAAATTCACTACTATAGAGTATACTCAGAGAATATATTTCTTTCTCTACTTTTAGAATTCATAATATTTTCTGTTCTTTTATTTTTCTTCTTCATACTGATGGTATTTTTTCTTTAGATTTATGAGTAACACATTAAATTAAGCAAAAATATTTTTCTTCTTTTTCTATATTTTTTTTTCCGAAGCAAGTACTGTTTCCTATTCTCCTAGAAAACTTGGACTAAAAACTTCTGTTTGAAATAGATCATAGGTATATACACCTGGAATTATAGAGCTTTCACTGCCACTTCCCAATGACATTGAAGCTGGGCAGGCTTCAAGGAAACTAATGATTTTCTGTGTTGTCAGTATCTCTGTGCTTCCCTTAATTTACTCGTCATCTGTATGTGAAATCAAGTTTAGAAGAGAAATGTCACCTCAATTAGAGAAAGGGCTGATCTCAGATTCTGGCACAGGCTAAGAATTTTAATAAAAAATAGCAACAAAAAATGACAACTAAAGGTTTACAAGGACACTAGAGGGCACCTGCAAGGTCATATGTTTTATCTACAATTTCTGGCTGTTGGAAAGTTGTGAGATTCCAAACTCACCTAGACAATGCAATCCTGGGCCCCCTGCTCTGGGCAACCCCACTGGGGCAGGGGCAGGGTTAGACAAGACGGTCACCAGAGGTCCATTCCAAGCCTCACCATTCTGTGATTCTATGATCACTCCCAGACACTGAAGCCAACTGGCACATGCATACCCATAAGCACCCTGGGAAAAAGTGGGGTTTATAGCCTAACTGCACCTGTGATTTCTTTGTGAAATAGTTGGCATAGGCCAAGAGAACAGCATAGAACATTGTCACAGTTCAACAATGTGTAAGATCACAATGGAGTGCCTAGAAAGGTTTCTGGGCAGCTCCGAGAGCCCAGAGCACACTTCAGAAACATCATTTAGGTGAATGCAACTCAGCTGTCATGGGAGAGGAAAAAGACTAGCCCTTCCTAATTTCAATCTCTAAAGTATGTATACAGTAATGAGTACCAAAGAAAAAGGTTGGATTTTAATGTATTTTCATTGTTATAACATTAGAAGAATTCCTAAACAACTAATAATAGGGATTAGGAAGAATGTGAGTTGTGCTATAAATCATATTAAACAAATGTCTCAGAATATGTGTGTTTGGAGGTCTATATATTAGTGTCATCCATGGGAAAGATATGGTCAAATGATGCAGATCAATACATTAATTTTTTTAGCATGGAAACCTAATAAAACTTTAAAGTCTGCTTGAAAATATCAAATTATCTGAATACCAATCCAGGAAATTAGTGTGGGTTGAAGACTTGCCCATGGTAAATCTATGCAGTTCCTCTGACTTCAGAGACTAGACACATAGAGCTGAACTTGATTGTCTTTTCTCTTTTAACAACTGCAGTCATCTCAAAGAGAACAGAATATAAAACAGAAGTGACAACTCTAATGCTGAGAAAAGTGATAAATCTTAATATCCTTAAATCTTCAAGAGTAAGCATTTTTTTAATTCTACATCTGCTATTCAATAGAGACTTGCAGCCCCTTCACTTGCCTTTATTTATGTTCTGCACATCTTTGAATTGCCTCCCTCCATCATAGCAATATAAATCAAGAGCAAATTCACTGAATTCAGCATTTCCACTGAATTCAGTGGATTCACATCTGGAAACAAACAAAAACAAAACAAAACAAAACAAAAACAACAAAAAAACCCACAAACAAACAAACAAACAAAAAGATAGGCAGGTTCAGTCTACTGGATAAAAGCCTCCCATTCTATTTCTTGTCTCCATTTGATGGTAAATTACATATGAATCTGGATTATAAATTTGATTTC
>JANHGN010021970.1:9783-20193 GCA_024605025.1 Megaceryle maxima | reverse complement strand
ATGTCCTGCTGGGAGTGAGGGGCCCAAAACTGACCCCAGGATTCCAGAGGCAGCCTCCCCAGTGCCCAGTCCAGGGGAATAGTCCCTTCCTCAGCCCTAGTGCTGATCTAAGCCAGGGTGCTGGTGGCCTTCTTGGCTTCATCTTCAGCCAGCTGTTGACCAACCTCCCCAGGTCCGTTTCACAGAATCACAGAACGGCACCAGGCAGTTTCCAGGCCCTCTACCCCAAGCCTGGAGCATTGCAGGGGGTTGTTGTAACCCAAGTGCAGGACTTGGCCTTGTTGAACCTCAGCCCATTGACCTCAGCCCATTGATCCAGTGCGGCCAAACCCCTCTGTAGAGCCTCAGTGTGTTTCCATACATGTTCTCTGTCAAGGAGTTCTAACTGTTGCTTTCTTTTAAAATGATCAGTATCAGGAGGGGAAAAAAATGATAGCAAAATCAAAACCTGTATTCAGGTTGTGTTTATAATGCCAAAGAGGTTTTAAAAATACTTTTAAGATCCAGCAAAACCTGTCCTTGGCTGAAGAGTTACTTAAATTTGCCTTGAGAGGAAAAGATGAACGCAAGTAGTCGAGGGATTTTTGCATCTTCTTTCTGAGAGGAGCTGAATGAAAAATCAACCTGTTGTGCCTTCAGAGTTGAAGCTTTTGTAATATTTTTCTTTTTTCCAGTGGCAGTTTCTTTTCTGACTCTGAGCAGAAGCAGGAAGATGCATCCTCTGATAGGGTAAATGGTTTTAAAAAGTCAACTTGGAAGCTGCGTGTTGTGTCACTGCTGAACTCCTTGGATCTGTTTTCTCAAGGTCTTTTCAGTCTGTCCTTTAGATGGTCTCAGGAAAGATGGGTTTGTCCTAAATAGCCCTTTGCAGACAGGTTGAGAAGGTTTTTGGTTTTCAAAGTGGGCTTTGTCTGTACGTAAAGTTGCTTCTATTTTCTCATGTTTTACAGAGGCTGTAGCAATTCTACTTGCCTGCAGCTGGTCCTGAAATGACTGGAGCCTTGTTTGCCTCCTAACAAATGAATTAAGTCAAATTTGTTTGTTCCCACAGTGAAGAGTCTGGCAATTCTTTCTCCTCTTGATCTTATGACATGGGAAGTATAAAAATAGGAGCACTGTGGTGCTTACCATAGTGGATCATGTCTCATCTAGCTAGGCGGGGGTCCTGTTTAATGATGGGATGAAAGTCTTCCAGAATAGGGTATGAAACCTTAAGTTTGGGTAGTGAGATTCAGTTTTAGATGAGGTTTTAAAGAACTAATCATAGAATTGTACTGGTTGGAAAAGACCTTGAAGATCATTGAGTCCAGTCATTAATCCAGCACTGCCAGGGCACCACTGACCCATGGCCCTCAGCACCACAGCTCCACGGCTTTCAAACCCCTCCGGGGATCACGGGGACTCCACCCCTGCCCTGGGCAGCCTGGGACAGCCCTGGACAACCCTTTTGGGGAAGACATTGTTCCTCAGCTCCAACCTGAACCTCCCCTGGTACAACTTGAGACCGTTCCCTCTTGTCTTTTGGCTTGTTCCTTGGGAACAGAGCCTGACCCCCCCTGGCTTCAACTTCCTGTCAGGGAGCTGTTGAGAGCCAGGTCTCTCTTCAGCCTTCTAGCCAAGGTCTCTCTTCAGCCTTCTAATAATGAGAAGTTGTTAAAATGTATTTCGTTCACAGACTTCATAGCATGACTTACATAGGCACCAACATCTGATAGTACTTGATTAGGTGTCCTTTTGCTGTCATCAGTGGCTTTAATTTCTGTTCCTGTATCTAAGATTGGATCAAGATAACCATTCGTACCTGGAGTGGACTGTGATAGAGGAGGACTGTGTATAATCTGAGTTGGGAAGTTTCAGACAAAAAGAATAATTGAGGCATTCAGAACACAAACAGGTGACCTAAAAATGGGGGGAAAATGAGAACTGGACTGAATTTTGCACTGATTTTTGTACTTCCCATGAAGGTCTCCTCAAATATTGCCTGTCCTTTACCACCGTGGCTGTTTGAATTGCACTTGGATTGGCTGTAATAGAAACCTTTCATCTTCATTCAGAGAAAGTAGAGCATGATAATTATAGTATTACTGGGAAGATCCGTTTGGTTTTTCCTTGGTATAAGTAACTGTGGAAGTAGGAATTGACCTGACTTTCTTATTTGAGCTGATCATAAATTCAGCTCTTCTTAAGTGTTTCTGGAGGAGACATTTGTTTCCAAGAGCTGAACAGCCCATTGTTACATAAACAAGACTGTATACAAGAAAACACAGTCAGTAATATCAGCAGGGAATTAATTTTTTTTTCTATCTGTATCAAAGCAAGCTCACAAAATGTTGCCAAGAAGCACAACTTCTGTTGCTTTTTGTATGCCTGTTGTAGCTGAATTATTGCCAGGCTTAAAGATCCATATTGGACAATTAAATTAAACTTTATATACCAACCAATCCATTTTGATTATGAAAATCTTGGCAAGACTTGATATATTGTTTCTTTTCAGTGTGTATTATCACAGAATATCTTGGGTTGGAAAAGACCTTCAAAATCATCTAGTCTGTAATTTTCCTTGACTGTTCCTTTTAGAAAAAAAAAAAAAAATCACAGTTTTAATCCAAAAGTCATAAAGAGAGGTAACCTGCATCTTATGAAAACAATCTAGACACTTCTATATATTCTTTCTAGAGGAAGAAGTTCCTTCTTTTACAATTCCAGGAATTATTATCGAGTTGGTTTAAGCTGTGGTTTACTTTCTGTCTAGAAACTCACTACTATAGCTTCAGCTTGTTATTTGTCTTGCAGAAAAAGACCCAACTGTCATAAAAAGTGATGCTCTTCAGTGGTTCAACTTTGATCATCTTAAATGAGAATATTTGGTCTGGCTTTTTCCATTATGGACTAAAAAGATTCTAGAGAATACTGCAAGAAGCAAGGATAAACTGTAGCACCTGAAGCTGTTAATAAGAGAAAATCCACTGGTCAGGAGCTGTCTACCTCAGAGCGCTCACTAAAGTTGGTTTACCTTTTCTGTCTGAAGGTTCCCATGGTTCACAGAATCATAGATTAGTGGGGATCATCTGGTGCCACCCCCTGCTCCATCCAGCAGGGTCACCCAGAGCAGGGGGCCCAGGTGGGTTTGGAATCTCTCCAGACAAGGAGACTCCACAACCTCTCTGGGCAGCCTGGGACACCCTCACACCGAAGGACTTGCTCCTCCTGCTCAGCTGGAACCTCCTGTGTTTCAGTTTGTGCCCCTTGTTGCCCCTTGTCCTGTCACCGGGCAGCACTGAAAAGAGTTTGACCCCATCCTCTTGACACACAACCTTTAGATATTGATCAGATCCTCTCTCAGTCTTTTCTTCTCCAGCTGAGCAGCCCCAGGGCTTGAGAGCCTTTCAAACTCAGCATTTCCTCAGTACAGAGATGTTCCTTATCTTTGGAGTCTCCACTGGGCTCTCTCCAGTAGCTCTGTCTCTCTTGAGCTGGAGAGCCCAGCACTGGACACAGTACTCCAGATGTGGCAGAATTAGAGGGGGAGGACAACCTCCCTCAACCTGCTGGCCACACTGTTCCTAATGCACCCCAGGAGACCATTGGCCTTCTTGACCATGAGGGCACATTGCTGGCTCATGGTGAACTTGTTTTCCACCAGGACTCCCAGGTCCTTCTCTGTGGAGCTGCTTTCCAGCAGGCCAACCTCTCACCTGTATGGGGGTTAATTTCTCCCCATAGCCAGGACCTTACACTTGCCCTGTTGAACTGAAGGACAGGAGCCCTTGTTGAACTTCATTAGGTTCCTCTCCAGCTTGTATTTCTGCTTCTTGTACGTGCTTGTAATAATGGTGGGGTGACCCATTTGAGTCTTCGTGATACTGGTAAGCAGAAGCATCACTGGGACACCACAGATAGGGTGACACTGTATTAACCAAAGACCTGGATGAGACCCTGCAGGTTTGTGAGTAGAGGCCAAGTCTTCTGGGCCTTTCCTCCTTCTCCTCTACACAAATATCACACTTGTCACTCGGATCTTGTAAGAGCTCTGGGATGTGTCCATATTCTGTAGTTGCACAGAGTGGAAGTGGTCCTTGCAAGGTCCTTTTGGGGTGCAGGAGCAACTGCAGCCCCTTCCCTTGACAGCTTTCAACTTGGCATCACCTGCCCCATGTTACTTTGCTCTGATAGGGGAAAGAGCGTTGCTGTTGAGATGAACCTTGGGCAGAAATCTTTGCTAGAGGTCAGAGATTAACAGAGCACTTGGTTAGGAGGGATACTAGGAGTTCTAGTCTTGTCTCAGCACTGTGTACTTCATCTGTTAGCAGACAGAAAGTAATAATCTGGGGATGCTCGGATATGATGTCGAAGTGTATTTCAAACAAAAGATACCCAAGTTGAAGTGTGTCTAAGTAGTTTATATAATAAAAGAAAGAAAAAAAAAAAAAAGCTAGGCCAGGTCTTTAGCCTGTGACATTTGACTTCTCAAAGCACTGACCTTAAGGACAAATTCTCTTTCTTTTGCAGCTGCAGCCGCCTTCGAAACATTCAGAGCATCCTGATGCAGAGCAGCAAATCTCAACCTGATGGAATCCTTTGCATTTTAGGTCAGTTTTGTTTTTGTTTTTTTTTTTTCCACCCCCCTCCTTTTGTTCTCACTGTACTGATAAAGATACATCGAGTTTCAGAAGGATGAAGATCATCTTCCTGCAGCAAGCCCCAGCCTTGTTTCTCCATCAATGGACAGCTGTCTGTTACTCTTTTCTCCCTAAATAATTCTTAAACCTATTTACTAATTTCAACCAAACTTGCTACAATAATAATATCAACATTCTTCCAAGCCTCATGAAAATTCTACAGCTGGAGGGAAGTGAGAATCTTTGTTAATGTCCAAGGTTGAAGGTGAGAAAACTGAATCCAATATCTATTTGGAGCAAAGATTCAGGCAGAGTTTGCTTTCTAGCTGGTGCTTGGCACAAAAGCTCAAGGCTGAAGGGATGTATGGTGAAGCTGGTTTGCCCGTGGAGATGGGGAAATGGAAGGGATTAGAAGGTGCTGAAGTGAAGCCAAGTGAAGAAGAGCCCAGGAGAGCCAAGGTTGGGGACTATGATGTGCAGAGCTATGGAGGGTGGTGATGGTTGAGAACAGAGACGTGGGGAGGAATAATCAGAAAACTGGCAGAATTAATAAAACCAGAATTTTAGGGGAAGTGTTGCCTTAGGAGAAGTGAATCAAAATGCATTTAAAGAATCACATGAGAAACCTGGGAAGCAGATCTGAGTTCAGTGACATATAAACAGCGTGTGGTTTCAGGGCTTTATTTCTTCTGGGGTTGGCAGAAAAGGACAATGAGAAATTAAAGCTGCATGTGCAATATGCTGCAGGAAAGTAACGGGTTGGGTTTTCTGGTACTGTTTTAATATAATTTCTGTATGTAACATTGACTCTTGTTTCATGTTATATAATCAGTATCAAGCTATTAAAAGAACAGTTTGGGAGTGATGATTGAAATTCCTCAGAGAAAAGGACTAAGGAGTGATTGTTTAAATAATGTATTACAGTTAAGGATGGAGAAATCTCATGTAGTCCTAAAGCAACTATGGGTAGTAGCAAGCTTGCATTAAGAGATGATAAAACAGCCAGGATTTTTTTCTTTTATTTTGTGGGGTTTTTTTTGGTGTTCTTTTTAATGACGTGGCAAGAAAACTGAAACTCATTTACTGAACCACACACACACACACAAAAAAGTTTTAAATGTGTATATAACCTAGTTCCCTTTTAGGTGATGTTAACTGTATACCATGACTTTTCCTAGCCCACATTCCTAGGGTAGGAGTCAAAGAAGTCTTTGGCTAAGCAGTAACTTTAGAGCTAGGAGTTCTATAGGGTCACTGCATTGACCCTTCAATAAAACTTAATCACCCAGGATAAAATGCAGGATATTTGCTTTTGATGCCAGTCTAATTTCATAAAATATGCCAAGTAGATGCTGTAGTATTTCTTGACTATTGTCAACTCTGAAGCTGCAGGAAGTCCCAAGCGAAGACCGCTCGCTTTAGGGGAAGCATTACAGGCAAAAGGAATTGCTTTGTGTAATCCTCGGTGTAATGTGGAGTATTTAAGTCCATGCATAAGACCATAACTTCTGAAGAAATAAGCATTTCTATTATGGAACTATAGGGATGTGTGTTTTGTTATTAGACCCGTGCTTTGCACCTAATCTCTTTCAGCACCAACAATGGGAGTGTTGTTGCCTAATCTGACCTGCTGAAGTGTAGCCTGTAGAATTTCTTACATAGCTTCTGATTAAGGAGGCATGTCACTTGGTTGTAAATGCCTTCAATCTACCTTCAAATACAAGCTTCAGCTGACCAGAAAAATATGCAGTTGTGCATTTTGAGTCCTGTTGACTTGTGTGGAAAGCAGATACTTGTAACTGTGGGGTTTGGGTTTTTTTGTAGTCAGTGTGTGTTATATTTTACCTGGAGGTCAGGCCTTTCCCTTACCCCAACTTTAATTTTACATACTGGGCTGTGAGATAAAACCAATATAAACTTTCATAGCTTTGCTTCAAGTAGATTCATATTTATACTGAACTGGGGAAAGCAGCATTGTGAGATTCCAAAGAGAGATGAGAATGACCAATTATTGATACGACCATTTAAATGTAGTTACAGCTGATTTATTTCTTTATTTTATTTGTAAGATTCCCGTGTTCTTTGCTGGGGAGATAAGACATCAAAACTGGCAGGAAAAAGTAATTTAGAGGTTGTCAGACCTTTTGAAAGCTGTGATGTCTCAGCTGGAATGTGTTACTGTTAAAGCTGCTCTATCAAACTACTGAAATTAAAATACTTTGGTTTTTTAACAGTCATGGTTCTTGCATCTTACCATTCACCAGAGATATTTTTTTTTTTTAGCTCACAGTTCATCTGATCTGATTCCTGAGCATATTTATTGTGTTTCAGTAGGGTATGTCTAGAAATTTGACTGTAGTTGTAGCTGTTTCTGACTGTAGATCAACCTGGTTTGCAGTTCATGCCTAAGCTAAATTTTTACAAACCTTGATATTCACTTTTTATCCTCCCCAAAGAAACTAGGAATAGTTTAGAAGCTGGACCAGTAAATCCTTCTCTTTTTTTCCTCTATTCTGTCCATGTAGTACTACTACTTTTTGAGATGTATATTTTTCCCCCTTCCATTATATCCATCCTATGCTCCTGCTCTTGGGTTGTGGGAGAAACCTCAGCAGCATTTATTAGGTTGCACTGTTTGTTCATCCCTTTCCCTTTCCAACTGGAGACTATTTTCATCACTATTGTGCTGCTTTTGATGGCAGTTCCACAACAGCACGTTGCTTTGGGGGCTGATATCTGAAGGTGATCTGTCCATTCTCTTCAACCTCACCTTCCCACTGCATCCCTGGTGCTCCTGGGGCTGTTTAAGGTGTTATGGAGCAGCTTTGTTTTCATACTCAAGGGTGTGTCAATGGTGCATGGCTGGGACAAAAATAAACAGAACTTTTTTTACCTGTCTGCTATGTTTTTGTCAGCTTAGCAACTGCAAAATCACAGATAGAAGAGCTGGCTGAGCTGGATACTTTTTACTGTGCAAAAGGGGAGTCTTGGACTGCTCCTAGTCTGCTCCTCTTCCTTTTCCTCTCTTTCCTCCCCACATGCATTTTGCATCAGTGCTGGTGGTTGGTTGGTATCTTGCACCCACTTCATCTTACTGAGCAGAGATATATATATTTATTTTTTTTTTCCCCCCTCTATTTGGCCAGAGTAGTTTTCTGCCAGTTTAGCAAACCCAGTCAGCTCACCAAGAGGTCAGATGAGCACTGACTGCATAAGAAGGAGCAGGAATGGCTCTTTGGGCAGCAGAGAGCTCTTAGACTGAGTCTTTGTCTTCACAACACCCTTGTGATGAGCTGGGAACAAACTGGGAGTTAGTTACTGAACTTCCAGCTCAGCTGGAGACAGGCGTGGGGGTTTCCTAATTAATGGCTTTCCCCATTGTTCTGTCCAGGACTCCTGATATGTTTTCTGGAGGTATCTTATCTTTGTCTTTGTTTCATTTCCTGTTTATTTTCCGCTAAATAGATCTGCTCATTTAACTCCATATGTTTCTGTAGAATATAAAGCCTCAGTATGAAAGCTCCTGTCTGTACTGGATACTAAAGCAAAACCCCCTTAAAACCCCCAATTATTCTGCAGAGTTAGTTCTTTTATGGCAAGCTAATTTCATCCCTACTAGACAGTCTGTGCTCTGCAAGCAGTAAATTCACCCACGTCCTCTATTTTAAGCGTTAAGCTTCTAGAATCACAGAAGCAGTTCAGTTGGAAAAGATCTTTAAGCACAGAGTCCAACCGTTAACCCAGCACTGCCAGGTCACCACTAAACTGTGGCCCTCAGCACCACGTCAGCTGCCCCCCTCCCCTTGTTAACATCTTTTTTTTTTGTCTTCTTTTCCCCCTCCTTCTGCTAAAACTGAAAAACCAGGGGGTCTGTCTTTAGCTTTGAAGATCTTCTCTTCTTGAAGCCTGAAGGGATGGAGCACCCAAATAAAACCTTAAACATCTTAAGATGGTGACATCTTAACTTTTCTTTGTCTTCTTTTTAAATGAAAACAGTTTCTCATTTTACTTCTCATCTTCTAGACATTATAATCATCTTTTTTTCTGCTTCACCATCTGTTATCCTATTAGCCTATCCCTGAGCACACCACTTTGGCTCTTCAGGCTTTGGAGACCCAAGCAATTAACCTTGAAGGTCACAGTGCAAACACCACGACCTCTTTGATCCACACTATTTGGCCTGTACTCGAGGGTGCTGTGTTAGATGAATGTTTGATATGATAGGTAATGTTTACTTGTGGAATGTAAGTGTCAGAAACAGTGTGGCCAGCAGGACCAGGGCAGGGATTGTCCCCCTGGACTGGGCACTGGGGAGGCTGCACCTCAAATCCTGGGCTTGGTTTTGGGCCCCTCACTCGCAGCAGGACATGGAGGGGCTGGAGCGTGGCCAGAGAAGGGCAATGGAGCTGGGGAAGGGGCTGGAGCACAAGGGTGGTGAGGAGCAGCTGAGGGACCTGGGCTTGTTGAGCCTGGAGCAAAGGAGGCTCAGGGGAGACCTTCTGGCTGTTGACAACACCCCAACAGGAGGTTGGGGCCAGATGGGGTAGGTCTCCTTTCCCAAGGAACAAGTGACAGGACAAGAGGATCTGTCCTGAAGTTGCCCCAAGGGAGGTTTAGGTTGGAGCCGAGGAACAATTTCTTCTTTGAAAGGGTTGTCCAGGGTTGTCCCAGGCTGCCCAGGTCAGTGGTGGATTCCCCATGATCCCTGGAGGGGTTTGAAAGCCGTGGAGCTGTGGTGCTGAGGGCCGTGGGTCAGTGGTGCCCTGGCAGTGCTGGGTTAATGGTTGGACTCCATGATATTCAAGGTCTTTTCCAACCAGAAGGATTCTATGATTCTGATGCTGCTTGCAGAGCTCCTGCTCTAACATTTTGCTGCTGCTCAAAGGGACCATCCTGACCTCTACTTTGTGCTGAATTATTGCTCATCTGATTGCCTTCAGAAGCTGCCTCAGTTAGGCAAGCAATCAGTAAAACAGGTTATCTTTAGGACAGGGAATGTGCTGACTTCAAGGAGAGTGTTTTAAATGGAGCCCCCAGAACAATAGGATGGTTGTTTCCTGGAAGAAGGGAGTCTCCACACTTGATTGGAACTAAAATCCCACCTAAAAGCAAGGACTTTGGCACCAGTATTAGTGTGTTGAGTCCCACTGAATTCTAGATTACATTATTAATTGCTTTCATGGGGCTGAAAATGGAAATAAAATGAAAAGAGACAGTGTGTTCTCCCTCTCATCCCTCTTGTGCCCTCTCCCTGAGTTCCTTGGTCTGGAGCAGTCTCGTTGTTCAGAAAATTCACATCCCAGCAAAGATGGAACATTGCAGTGGGATGAGAAAAGGAGTGCCTGGGTCTGAGTGTTCTTTAGCTGAGTCTTATCAGTGCCATCACCTAAGTTACAGATTGACTGCTCTTGATGTTCCCTTTGTCAAGGGATTCTTCCTAACACACACAATTGAGATGTGTTCTTAAAGGCTGTGCTCCAGGGATGTGTATATGAAGGGGAGGTCAGTGCTAGAAGCTGGTTAGCAGAGGAATGAGGCTTCAAAGGCCTGTGGCAAGAAAGGTTTTTTGAGGGCTGAGAAAGCTGGGGCAGAGGTGATGCAGCTTCCTCTTTCCCCACACAGAATCCTATCATGGTAGGGGTTGGAAGGGATCTCTGGAGATCATCTTGTCCAACCCTCTTGCCAAAGCAGAGTCACCCAGAGCAGGTTGTCCGGGTGGGTTTGGAATCTCTCCAGACAAGGAGACTCCACAACCTCTCTGGGCAGCCTGGGACAGCCTCTGACACCCTCA
>JANHGN010021968.1:0-27607 GCA_024605025.1 Megaceryle maxima | reverse complement strand
GTCCCTGCCCATGACAGGGAGGTTGGATTAGATGATCTCTAAGGTCCCTTCCAACCTAGGCCGTTCTGTTCTGTTCTTTTTATGCCTTGGTCAGTGGTGATGTAATTAACAACAGTGACAGACACAGCTCTGTGACTAGTCACAGAGTTATCAATCCTTGAAGTGAACCTGCATCTCAGAACTAGTGTTTCAGGCTCTCTGCAGATTCAGGCAGGCATCTTCAGAAATGTTTTATTCAAGTAATATTTCAAAGATAGTTCTTGCACTCTAACCACTTGTTTAGAAAAACAAACGAACAAAAAAGGTGCTAGAAGCCAATGCACCTTATCATATTTCTTTTTTTAAAAAGAGTGGGACATAAAGTTGAAGTTTTAGAGCTCAAATCAAGTTCTTGCTAGAAAAGCACTAGAAGAGTCTGATTTATGATATGAATGAAAAAAGATAGAATGATTTTGAAGGGAGCTATTATTCATTTATCCTAAAAAAAAAAAGTGTCAGCCCAATGAGGGCTTGCTCACTTGCAGAAAAATTCTAATCCTGCTGAACTGTGAAACATAGCCCTGTTTTATATAAAAAATTGGAGCTTGTTTTAGTCCTCAAATGTCCCTGCCAAAACACAAATAGCACTGGAAGGTATTGTCACCACAGAGACAATCCTTCTATTAGTATGCAGTTAAATTGTCCAGCCTTTTGGGATTCCTGCACACACAGTCGTTCTGCATTCTGGTTTGGGACTCTCTCTTGTAAACTGCACCCCGTTTTTGGGTCTTGCTGACATTGAAAGTTGTGTTGCAGGCAACAGGAAACCCCTCTCCACTGTCACCTGGGACCAAGATATGGCTGAGAATTACATAAAAGCTCTATCTTGTGTGCAAATAAGTATTCAATGGGAACTCAAAACCACAGAAATACATTTTGTCACATGGGCCTTGTTTGTTTGGCTCGGCTTTCTTCCAGTTGCTATCCCAGCTGCCTCATTCCTTACCATCTCCCATTCCCCCTCAGATCTTTTGTATAATGATGGCAAAAGGTTTTAGAGCAAATTCATCCTGGTTTGGGTCTCCCGGCCTTACTGCTAATGCTCTGCATACTTGTTTCTCTTCAGATAGTGTTGATCTAAGACTGCAGCATTCTCATGCTGAGTGAGAGAAGGGAAATTCAAATTGATGGTCAATTCTCTCTTGTATTTTTGAGAATAACTGCATTATTATTCTCTGCCCCTTGAAATCTGCCTGCGTTTTCAGTATGATGGCAGGATTCAATTTCAGCTTGCTTGCTTTAATAACAGCAATCCTCAAGGTAGCTTTTTCACCAGAGGGCTGCTGCACATTGCTGCAGAACAACTGCTCCTGAAAGAGAAGGATTTGACTGTGCCAGATCATGAAGGTGCAAGAGATAACACGAGATGGGTATTCACCAGAGAAAGACCACATTCTCAACATTTGGTAATAGTTAGCTTGGTATGAGTCCTCAGTTAGTGGAATTCAGGAAAATTTTTTTATCTGTCCTGATCTTCTAGTTAGAAAAAAAGGGGAATGAATATTTGTTAGACTTCTCTTTTGAAGACTCTTACAAAGATAAAACTCAAGAAGCTTTTCTCCAGTTAATGAAATACTTTTAAATGGAAATCTCCATCAGTCTGGGCTAGCTTATCCATTTTGAAACGAGACATTGTACAATTTCCTAGAAAAACCTTGGAACAAACTAAGATTTGATTCCCCAGCATTTTCTTCCTAGTTAAAACACAAGAGGCAAAACATGCATGGAGAGTGCATAAAAGCAAGGACAGTGTTTTGGTCATAGTGGACATCGATAACCATAGGCAGAGGAACTTGAAGAAGATGACTGGGGTTGCTTTGTGGGCATTCATGCAGTGGTCAGCCTAACCATAAGGATCCCAACAAGCATAGAAGAGCAGTTCTTTGAAAAATCTTACATTTAGGGTAATGGCCTTGTAGAGGAACCTAGAAGGCTTCCTGACAAGCCCATGATAAAGGAAAAAAAGAAACCGAGTGCAGCAGGCTTTCATTCAGAAGTGCCCTGAACAAGGGGAAGGCTTGGAGGATGATAGCTGGTAAGAGTAAGGAAAAAGCAGTCATGAGAGAGGGGATATCAAAATTGGGCCTAAGGAAGACTTCACTGTATACATGGCCATCAAGCAATTGGTGTTACTGGAATACATTTGCTAGAAAGTGCAAGCAGGAGGAAGCAAATCTGTACAAGCTGTTCTCACACTGTTATTCCTAAATGGCTTATGGGCAGTCACAGAACAGTATCACACTTGCAAAAGGGGTTGCATATGGGATGCATTTTTGCCTCCTGTGGAGTGCAGACCTGAAATGAGATGCTTGATTGCCTTCTCCTTGTTCGATGAACTTGGTGGGGTTCATCACTGGCTTGTCATTTCATTGGACTGTGAGGGGCCAAGTATACATGTTATCTACCAGGGATCTCTTTTTTTTTTTGAAGGAGAGAATGATCCGTGGATCTGTGAGCATCAACCTGGTTAAAGGTCCTCCCAGATGTTTTAGTAAATACACAAACTCGTAGTCAATTCATTCAAAGATATGTAGCAAATAGATAAAGCTTACAAAGGTTGCTCATGTAGATCTTAGCAACCATTTCCCTGCCCTTTTTGTTTGGGTGCAGTGCTCTGAGTCTGGGTCTTACACTCCTCTTGTGGAAGATGTGACTGCACTGTGGCATCCTCTTCATGTTCTTTGCCTGGAAATCTTCCTGCAATAGCTGTTGCCCACACAAAGACTGAAAAAAGATTATGGGCATGTAATGCCATGTAGTTAGCAGCAGGTAAATTAAGGTATGTATGATATACCAGGTGTCTTCCTTGTTCACCAGTATTTATGACCCAGTGTTTATCTAACATTCCTACGATTGAAACTTCCAAGAGCATTTTCAAAGAAAGAGGTGTCTCTGTTTTGCAATTACAGAATGAAAAGATCCGCACTCCCCAGGCTTTAGAATTAATTCTTACTCATCTGCTCTCTTCTCAGCAACAGTGTGTGAATTGTAAACTCTCTTTTTTTCAGCCTGCAAACTTCCTGGAAAGACATTTTGTTCTGTGTTTGTTTATGCAGCGCCCAAAACAACAGTGTGCTCAGTTATCACTGAAGCTCCTTGGTACTCTGCACGTTTCTTATGCTAACGCGAGTAAAGCTTACACCTATATACACCTGCAAAAGAACTCGTGCTCTGCATGATGGGGGCATTGGAGACATCTCTCACGTCCTTGTCTCTGTGTGCTTGTCATTTTCTAATCCCCTCTTCAAACAGTACATGAGTTTAATATCGGTTAGCTACTGGGCCCAGTATAATTGTTGAATATATTTTTTTTCCCCGAGAGAAAAGTGTGTGTGGTTTGTTGTGGGGGTTTGGTTTGGTTTGGTTTGGTTTTTGTTTGGGTTTGGTTTTGGTTTTGTTTTAATATGGCAAAGAAAACTGCAGAACAAAAGGGCACACTTGATTGCATGAAAGTAGTCTCCATCTTTTCCACCAGTGTGGTAGCTCCAACTATGCTGAAGCACTCACATGCCATAAGAAAAGGAAAATCTCATCAGTGACAGCTGTACAGGGATGATTTTTCACTCATTGGAGAGACTGTCATAACTCACAGTCCTAAGAGAGTGTCTGTTTCTCACTGTCACTGGTGAGATAAGCTATATTTAATGCTGCAACATCAAAGCTGCCAATTTTACATTTGCATTTAGCGGTACAGTTACAAATTAAAAACACTGCCTGCCTGGTTTTGGTTTGCAGAAGGTAAAAGTGATATAATTACATTAGAGGTGAAAAAGGGCTTACTTAAAAAAAGTTTCAACGTGTAGGGTTTAACATGTTAAGAACACCGGACAGGTACAGATTGAAATGATGTGAATTGATATATTATCAGCAACCCTACATTCAGAAATGCACGTGAGCATACTGAGGTCAGACTTCTCATTCTGCAGTTTACTATAAAGTATCTTTGGATAGTTCAGTGCTAAATATAAAAGAAAATCAGCATCCAATCTACTATAGCATGGAAAAAAGGAATTTTTGTTATCGGCAGTGGAGATGAAATATATATTTGTGACTGTAAGCAGTGGTGAGCTACAATTAGAATGAGAATATCCTGGTTGATTATCTGTTTGTTTAAATGAGGGAAAATGCATCAAGTTCCTTTCAGGCGGTGGACTATATAACAAACTACTGATCAGGATTAAGCATCACCTCTTATTTTCTTTAAAAGGCTAGTGAAGTAATTGAAAAAACACTGGATAGAGTCTGTTGTACTAAGACAGCATAAATCTAAAGTAAGGGAGACAAACATACAATGGTTACACTTCTTCACTACCCATGTGTCCTATGTCTGGACTATTTATTAACTGAAATGTGAATGGGCAATGAAGGGCCAATTTATATGTTACACCAAGAGATGTATTATAACTGCCTTAAGCATTGATTTCCTTCCTTTGCCTATTCTTGATTGCAATATACACACATAGAACAGCAATAATGTGGGGTTTCCTTATCAGATCTTGGATATTTCCCCAGACTGTCTGCAACCATTAACCTTGCATATTATCTGACTTTAGTGATTAGTACAAGGCACATAAAACCGTATTGATGACCAGCTTTGGCTTAGAATGGTGAGCTGAATTATTGGAGGTTAGATTTTGCTGACTTTGTGATACAAATGATAGTATTATGCTAGTCCTCTGAAATTGCTAATTTGTCATTTCTTTCATGGTGTAGTCAATGATGTGGTACTAATGAATGAGGCACATAATTCTGTGATACCGAACTGTAGCTTCTTGCTGATGCCTTCTGTGCCTGCTTTAAGAGGAATCTGACGTTGAGACTCTGTTCACTACTTCCTCTTGCAGTTCTGTGTGATGATCAGAAACAGTGTTGATAATTCTCAGGCTGTCGTACTTCAATTTATAAGCTTAATTTTGTTCTGTTTTGCTCATTACTTCTATGGGGTGATTTTGGTAGGTTTCTGCCACCCTTTTGCTCTTGCAGCTCTGCTGTGAGATGTGTGTGCTGCATCTGCAGTGAACTTCAGCAAATAAAGTCCTCTGGGATCTTGCAGTTGCTGCCATTCTGGGATCCCCTCCAGAAGTTTTTTTTCAGGGTACATCTCAGAGACTGTCCAACAAAGCTGGCCTCCAAAGGCCACGCAAGTGGCTAAACTGGGGGGTCAGTGTTTGAAGCATTTCTTTTTGTTTACTGTTCTATTTTTGCTTAAGTGGTTGTGTAAGGAGATCTAACTGGACTAGATTAACACATTGCAGTGGTCAGGCAAAATGCTTCTTATCCTTCAGATTAATTTCAGATTTCCTTTTATTTTTATTTTTTTTTCTTTCCCCTTTTTCTTATTCTTTATCATTTTGTTATGAAGAAGAATGAGGATCGGGGGAGGACGGGAGAAAAGTCGGGGGGAAAAAATAGTACTAAGTCTTTCTTTTTAATTGATAAACAGAGTTCATGATCATAAGTATGATTTCAGCTTGCATTATTAAATGCTTCTCAGTGCTTCTCCCTGAAGGCACTGAAGAAATAGATGTACAGGTATCTATCTACTTTCCACCTGGCATCAGGAAGCAGCTGGGCCAGACCTTTAGTTTACTTGTGCGGTGGTGGTTCTCCCTAGGAGCCTGAAGTGGGGCAAGCTGTCCTTCAGCAAGGGCTGTGGAGCATCCATTCTGGCACGGCTGCCCTTAGGAGCAGTAAGGTTCTCCTGTGTCATCTGACATTGCACCTTAAAGCTCTAGCCTCAAAAAATAAAGTAAATATTGGAAAACCTAGTCCTGTACTAAAATAAGACAGAAAGATTAACCCCCCCCGCAAAAAAACCAAAAACCAAACAAACAAAAAAAACACACAAAAAACAAAAAAACCCACACAAACAAACAAAACAAAAACAAAACAAAACACAAAACAACAAAAAAAACCCACCAAAAAAACCCACAAACCCCACACCAAAACAACTTTTTATTATGAAAAAGAAAAAAAAAAAATATTATGGTTGATCAAGAAGTCTGAAAATCAAGTGGATTTTGAAGGCTTTAAAACCAAAAGGTGTGTGTGCTGGAGGCAGAACCTAGAGTTTGCACTATTATAAAACCAAAATGAAATCTGTTTTATGCTAATTGGATGCTTGTTGTAGGCTGTGTTGATCAATTTTACAGATTTGGAGTCCTAGAGTGTGGTTTACTGCTCTATGGTTTGGTCTGTTGTTAGTGTGATACCCCTAAGCTCAGAACAATGGACCTCAGGCACAGGTCCTTAAAACTCCTTCCCTAACTGGTCTGAGCAGTTTTAATGTTGAGAAAATAATTTTGAAAATCAGCTTTTTAGCCTTCTTACGTGTATCTTACATGCACAATGGGAATAGCACTATTTGTTTACATCTGAAAAGTGTTTCTCAGTTTTATATGGCAATGTCCAGCTGTTAGTGAATAGTGCCTATGATAGGTAGCAGAGGTGTTCTGCTTCCCCCATCAAATTTAAAGTGGCAGAAGTGCTGCCCAAATGAAAACATCACAGTCCCGATTAATTTCATACGTTCAGATTTAGCTAGAAGCCAGTTCAGCCTTTTAGGCTCATAATTCTGTTCTCTGGTCCTTTACCATGTGCAGCTCTAGTGCTGTAATGATCTTTCACTGATGCTGAAGCTGTTATATTTCTTAAAATGACATCAGTATAAATAGTCTTCTTTTGTAACAAACTGTGTATTTATTGCATTAGTTTTCAAGCCACTAGTCACGCTATTCTAAAACGTATTATTAACACGTCTCTGAGTTTGGAGTGATGTCCTCCTCCTGCTGCTGAAGAGCTCAAGCTCTGATAGTGACACACTTGCAAATTGCTGTTCTGCTTGAAGCCTTTTAACAGAAGAGAGGAAGATGGCTATTTTTCAGATCCAGGTTGTCTTGGTGTACAGGCAATTTGTGCTGGTTTTAGAACGGTTTACTTGGCAGCTCAAGTCTTCATAAATTAACAGAGAAATTCTGTCATCAGAATAATTCAGAAGCACGTTGGGTTTTGGGTTGTTTTGTTTTTTTCCAGCTCTTTATTCGTCGTGGAATGAGGAGTGCACTAGCTTTTCTGTTAGATGAGGTATTTCAACAAAATTTACCAGCAAGTACAGTAAGAAAGGGAACGTTAGGGTGCCACTAATGCAGAGCTAGTGGCTTTTTGAAGCATAGGGGTAGTAGGATTTGGAGAGAGACAGCAGGGAGCACATGCCATTTTTGCATTGTGAAGGACTTCTGCAGTACTATTTCCCATGATCTTAGCCAGTGCAATTTAACAAATGAATCGATGAACCAGTTGCTATTACTAGTTCTGTCCTTGAGAGAAGCTGTGATTTTCCCTTTATCTTTAGAATTTAAGCTTTGTCAATGATCTTTTATAATGTATTTGCACAAAACCAAGAATAAAATGGGTTGCAATCAAGCAGATGGACTTATTTTCTTCTGTTACTCTTCTTATAGCTGTCCAAGGAAGCAGATAAGGGAAGTCTTGTAGATGAAGAAAATATCTCTGAGTTGGAACAACCGGTATAGCTGCAAAGTCTACTCAGGCTCTTGGGCATACAAACACATCTCTAAGTCTGGAGTAGGAGATGCACACCTTAAATCTAAATAAAAGCTGTATCTGACTGGAATCCATGACATCTGGTATCCAGGGATACCATAAACGTTACTTCATAGTTGCCTTTTGAAGATGTTTTTGGAGGTCTCCAAAATCCTGAAGAGCAGGAATAGAGATCAGAGATGGAGTGATTGGAGAATCCCTCAGTCTTTCTTTGATTTGTATGGATGTGTGAGCTCACTCCAGGCTGTGGCATTGGTGAAGTTGCTGTGAGATCTCAGTATGATGTATTCTGCCAAGATGTATTTGGGTCCAAAGATTTTGATGGTCTCATTTATCTATTCAGATGTTGCACAGAAGTGTTGGCAAGCTTCCTGCTTATTAGACCAGACATTGTTCCATACAGTACTTTTTGGACTATAGAAACTTTCATCTGTTTATGGTGTATGCAAATTAGGAGGTTACTTGAAGGCCAGGAAAATTTGTGCTGTGAATATATATTTGAAGATGGGCTCTCCATTCAGAATGGTTGGCAGTTTCTTAATGACCTCCAGAGTTTCCCCAGACTGGTGGTATGTGCTGTTGAGGGGTCTGCAATCAGTGAGTTGTCTGTTTTTTTTTTTTTCCATGGTAACTGGGTACTTACTGTAGCTGTGTGCTACAGATGTACAAGTCTTAGAAGTGTTTATTTTTTTTATATATAAATTAAACAGTACAGTGCATCAAAGAGGGAAAAAGAAATTTGTTACTTTTCTGGTTCACCTCACAACAGCTTCAAGACTTTAACGATACTTCAGAAGAACTTTACTCTGTTTTGTTTAATTCAGGTTCTGCTGGTTTGTGTGTGCTTAGGCTTGGTTTCAGTAGTGTTTCTCGTGCTGTTGTTTTTTGTTTGTTTTAATTCCTGGTAATTAGTAGATGCTTCCTGCTTTCTGTCTTTCTGTTGCATATTGTAGACATTTAACCCAATGCTGAATATTTTCCTTGAACACCATCTGAAGCAGGTCAAAAGAGCATCTGCTGGTGCCATGGGGGTCCAACCATCTTTTTGACTCTTGGCAAGGCAGCACCCACTAATGCTGAAAGTTCTGGGGGCTTTGCCCTGCCCCTCCATGGGTCAAGAGGAGCAGGAGCCAGACTCTGAAAACCTGTAGTCACCCTTTCAAGACTAATTTCCGTGTCACTGGACGCTAGCAAGGCAAAGCTCCATCTTATGCTGACTGTCAGCAGCAGCTGTAGTCTGGCAAACACAATCTGTAACCTACTTCCCTCCCTTTGGGCATAAACTGCAAAGGTACAGCTATAAAAGTAGCTGAGAAGGTCTCTCACCAAATCTGTTCATTTAGACTCCACATCTTGCTGATGGAGCTTGCTGGTGTGGTGGTCAAGGATCGAAAAAAGCCTGACCTGTTAACAGTTTATTTGAATCAAAAGAGGATGTTTTGGACTCAAAATCCTGTGCATTACTTGTTCAGCTGATAAAAGAACTGCTACAAATAATCTGTTTTGTCCACACTAAAATATAAGACATTTCTGTTGAAGGAAAATACAGCACCGTAAGTAATTAAAACTATTCCAATTGACTTATTTTTTTTCAATTTTAATCTGACCTTAAATCACAGTGGTCAGCCATTGTATTTATTTTTTTAATTGCTGATTATTTAGAGAGATTACTCTAAGCAATTACTAGTTAATATCCTTAATAGCCAGTTTTACATGTAGTCCACTGCTATGTTGCCACTGGCCCTGCTTGAGAAATATAATACACTGAATATCAGATCACATCCTGTATGTCCCCAGTATTAAAGAGAACAAAATGAAAGTAATATGAATTTCACTGATAAGGACTACTTTTGCTGTGATTATAGTTCTATCAAAATGTACCAGTCTAATATTAAGCACAGATTTACATATCTTTGAAATAATACAATTACATATAAGAAACCTTGCTTTAGCGATTAAGACAATGAGATCTGCCCTGTGGCATTATAGGGAGAAGTCCACTCTTTTTGATCTGAACAATTTTTTAATTTTTTTTTTTGTCTTGATATTATTGAAGCTCTATGAGGTAATAGCTCCCCTCCCCCCATTTTCTGGAGGGTTACGATTGTTCTGTCAGTGATACTTGGGTTACATATTAAATGACCTTGTGAAGGTTCCTGCTTTATTATAATCAACCATTTAGCAACAACTGGATGGTATATTGGTGCCTCACAGTTAGTTGTTTCACCAAGATTAAGGAACTATGGACTTTCTATATGTGCTATTATTTATTGAACCGTGTTTGAAGAAATTCGTCTACTGCTTTTCATTGATGGGAGTTTCTGGCTAACAGCACTTTAAATAAGTGGAAAATGCTCAGTTATCACCCAATGTGAACAGGATCAATAATAGTTTAGTAGTGCCTGATAATTGCAGTGGCTGTTATACAGAAGAGCTTGCATCTTCTTGAGTGACTCTTATCAATCTATTGTCCGTCATCATCTGATAATCAGACCGAAAATATAGTGGGGAATTATCCTTTTTTGAATCAAGGTTGTGAAAAACATTTGAAATAATGGTAAAAAAAATAAATAAATATCTTATTGTTCCACTCAGCATGGAGAAAAATTCAGGATCTGGGTGACTATAGTGAGAAAGGGATGAAAAAAAAATTGATGTGACTTGCTGAAGTAGAACAATATATATAGCACCATGATACAAGGGCAAAATATTTCTGCAACATTTGAAGAGTGTCTCAGAATATTTTCAGTTGTCATGACCCCTTGTACCTCTCAGGACTATGCTGGTGACTTGAAAGGAAATCACAGGACACACATGGCAAGAAAAGTATGCTAGAGTGCAGCTCTTGTTGCTTTGTTCCTGAGGGCAGCAGCATCTCCACAGCACGAGCACCCCAATGCTGTGACCTTGTGCAGCTTTGTTCCTTCCTGCCCTTGGGAGCAACGCTGCTCTTGGACACACTGAGTTCACTTACAAAACCAGAAGTATTTCTCTCCCCACCCCTTTCCATGACGGTAGGAGCGGCTTTTTTTAATGATACTCTCACCATCTTCCCACTTACGTTTTTTACTCTCCTTTGTTCTTTCCCTTCTCAAGATTTATCTTTACCTTGTTACTTTCACTAACATGTGTAGCCTGGCCACCTTGGGTTTCATGGCCTTTCTCCTCTGCTGGCAACAGACAGAATTGCCACAAGCTGTCTGGGCACAGGTTGCCATATTGCTAGACTCAGTTACCTAAGGGAATCCTTCGGCTCTTTTTTAATGTATTTGTCCAAGGAATTAAGTATAGTGCTTATTTATTTATTTATAAATGCAGTTAAATGAAGTGCACCTCTGTAGACCCTTTTTCTACGAGTGTATTCTTTAATGAAAAGAAACCTGACAGTTTTTGTGTGTGGTCTATCTTTGCAGTAAGTGTCTGTCTTTGCTGTCTGTTGTATCAGACCACCTATTTGACAGCCACATATGTTGGGGGAAGACAGAAACACAACCTTGCATTCTTTCCCCTTACTCTTGTATTTTTATTTGCTGAATTCTAGAGTAATTCAGGTTGGAAGAAACCTGCTCAAAGCAGTTCGGTTACTTCAGGTTTATCAGGGACTGGTACAGGCAAGTCAAGTTTGGGCTATCTACAGCAATGTCCCCAACCTCTCTGGGTTCCTGTTCCAGTGTTCCACCCTCATAAAAAAAATCTCAAAGATTTCCTGATTCATGGGAAATCAGAAACTTGTCTCTTTCCTCTTGACTCATGACTGTGCACCTTTGAGAAGAGTCTGGCTCTATTTTCTCTACACCCTCCCATTAGGCAGCTGCAGATAGCTGTAAAGCCTCCACTTATCCTTGTCATCTTAAAGTTGAGCAAACCTGCTCCTTTAATCTCTTCTGGTACATCATGTTCTTCAACCTCCTGACCATCTTGGTGTGTCTATGTGCTGGAAAAAATAAAAAAGGCTAGTTTTTGATTCAGCTGATTTGTGTCCTTAGAGTTTTGAATCTGCTTCTCTGACCAAAAAAAAAAAAAAATCCATTAGTGCAGCTGAAACATTCCTGACTACCTATATTTATAAAATTTGCCTCTTTGGCTTTGTAGAGAGCTTTTAATTATCTTAAGGTGAAATAAAATCTCAGAAACTAAATCAGTTTTATTTCCATAAAAACTATAGCCTCTAACTCCATCAACTACAGCTCTGTGGACCACATAGTTTATTTTTGCTTAAAGCCCATTTAGTAGGTAGAGGCTGAAAGGCAACGTACAACAAATTTTTATACCTAGCCTTGAAAGCTGACCTGCTTCAGCTTGGCTCGTACCTTCAGAGGGCTGAGTCCACAAGGACATGTGTTACTTCTGTATTCACGGCATTCCTCCTGCCTTTCTGAGCTCTAGTTGGCCATGCTCTCAGAAGGAAATAGATGGTGCTCTGTCTTTTCAAATTGATAAACAGAGTTCTGGCTTCCAAAATGGAGGATTTCTATATAACTGCAAGAAAAGCCAAGAAAAGAGCTCATTACTGAAATGGAAATCACAACAACTCTTTCCTGTACCATCCTGGAGTTTTCAGCTGGTTTGCTGGTTCCCTTTTCTGTGCACGCAGAACTGTTTTAGAAGGCAGCTTCATTCACTCTTTGGAACAAAACAGGTTAAATATTGCAGCATAAAGTGTGTGGTGCACTCTGAAAATGTGCAGGTGATGCTAATAAGATTCGTGAAACTTTTATACTTTAACTCAAACCTATGCATTTTGTTTTACTCAGAAAATTCAGCCCTTAAATTCAAAATGCCACGGAAGAGTAACCTTGTCCAATCTCAGACAATCCTCATAATGTTGTAAATACTAATAAGGAATAGATAAGTCGTGTGTCTATCTTTCCATGGAGTAAAGGGTGATGGACAGCTAGGCTCTAATTCGGCCGCCTCAGTTAAGTGTCCAAAGTTAAGGCAGGATGACTTTGGATTCCAGCTTCGTACCAGAATAAAGACAAAATTCATCTGAACTGGGAAACAGAAAAATATTTGTTAGATAGTGGGATTTAATTTCATTCTCAGCTACTCAGTTTAATTTGCACTTCCCTTAGAGAAAATGAAAGTTGCAACTCTTTATATTAAGATTTAATGATATTTTGCAAGTGGTTAATAAAATGTAATAGGCTTAAGGCAGTAGTACTTTCTACAGATGAATTCCAGTGATAAGCATTTTAGATGGAAATGCAGGCATTTGGAATTCAAAGCAGTCATTTATTAACTCACCTTCTAATCTTCAGCTTTCTGTAGAACAGCTCTAAAAAGAAACCGAGGTGCTTGTCTACAGCACTTAAGCTCCCGTTACATTATATAAAATCAGTGTCAACCAGTCCTGTTTGGTTGAGAAATGTTCCAAACCCATGAGTGTGGGTCTCCATTCAGGTAGATAACTTGTTTGCAGAGAGACCAGTTAAAGACCTGTTTTACTCAGACTGCTTATCTTGAAATTAATTTTCCTCTAGAGCCTACTGATTACGATAAGCTTTTGTTTTGGTTCTGCAGCTGTTTGCTTTGGCATGGAAGGTGGTGAGAAGTTCCTTTTGGAGCTGGTCTCTGCTGATCCCAGAGCTGCAGAGTAGTATCAGGCTTATCTTCTCCCGTTTCCCAAGCCAGGGCTGCCAGCCTGCCCAACGTAAGGTGTTGGACAGCCTGAGCATGAATAGAGGGGTTTAGCAGATGCGCTCAGTGAGCTGTCTTCCAGCTCTCAGACCAGCCCTTTCTACCCTCTGTATCCTCCAAACTGGTGACAGCCTGATATCCAATATGCAGAAAGTCAGTGGGAGTCATGCTCTTCTATTTTAAATCTAGATAAGGAGGTGTCAAACTGTAATCTTAGCAATCTCTGGGATAAACATTCGACTCTAAGAGCATCCAAATGTTTTCCACAGCCCCTGCCTTTAAGGCAGAAGAGGCCACGCAAGTGAGCCAAAGACCCCTCAGAAGAAAGGGAGGAGACCCCTTTTGAGACAGGGAAGAGTTATAGAGGATAGAGAACAATATAAAAATGCATCTAAAACTAGAACTGGGCAATGGCTTTGGTGCTAAAGGGTTAAAGAGAAGCATCAAATAGTCTCAAGTTCAATTCCTGGTTTTAACAGTTCAGTCAGAAATCATGTTTGCAGCAAATGTCAATTTCACAGCTATTCCTGATTTAAGAAAAGGGATTTCTCCCATTCTCTTTCCCTCTTGCTGCTTTTTGTTTAGAAATGGGAAGCTCCTTCAACAGGTTATGCACAACAGGATGACAGGCGACATCCAAGTATCCTGAGCCTGTAACAAAACTTTTCTTCTAAAAGTCATGATAGCAAGTAAAGATTTTAATCAAAGGTTCTATAGGCAAGTATGTAGATGTTAATCGGTGAAAAAAATTTATTATATTTAATTGACATCCTTTCAAGAACTTTAATGTCATTTTTAGCATCTAATCCCCTGAGAGATCATCATTTATTTCACCCAGTCTAAGGTCCAGGGTGGGTTTGTTTTGTTTTGCTTTGTTTTTATCATTTGGGAAGATAGGAAACTGCCTCTTAGATCCTTTGCCACTCCTTTAAAAGAGTGCAACTGCTCCATCAGCCCCTGTCTTCCAGAGTTGTATGGGAGCGCACTGAGGCACTGCTCCTGTACTTGAGACAGTTTTGACAGAAAGTGTAGCTGAAGTATCTCTATCCAGCCATACTCCAGTATGGAACTGAAGACTGCCATTTCATCATCCAGCTTGACATCTGCTGAGGTAGTTTTCTGCAGCTGCATTTAATAATCTAGTGCATTTATTTATTTATTATTCCGGCTGCTCAGTGAATGCCACGATCAGACAGATTTGATACGGAGTGTCCCAGTAAAACAGCAGTATTATAAAGTTAGTTCTTACATGAGGTTCCCCTACCCCTAAAGCACTGTGTAGCATTTAGGGACCACGGAAAGCATCAAAGACATTTAAGTTTTGTTTTGCAAGCAGACCTGTTCAGATCAAAATTGGGTCTGAATATTATTTTTATTACTCTTAGAATTCAACTGATTTGCAGTGGGGAGATGATCCATTCAGCTGTCTAAATATCTCAGACTTCCACAGCTTAAAAAATTCAAGAAAAACATATTCTACTGTATTGCACTGATACATAAAATAACACACCTTTGTGAAGTAGGTGCCTAGCTTAATGGGAGCTTTAACTGTTGATTTCTCTGTTTCTGTCACCATTATGATGTTACTTAATCACAGCTTTCTGTGTCTAATTTACCCAAGAGTATTTTTAATAAAAGCATAAAAGAAGTTCGATGCTGGGTATGAAAAGAAAAGGAATTGGGGTCCAGTCTCTTTGACATATACTCCATAACAAGGTAATTCTTTAAAGGCATATCACAGAGCTCTGAGAGAATAAAACAAACACTTGAGAGTAATTCTGGTCTTGCAGATAAACACACAATTAGATTATATGATTTATGTTAGATGATGTTAATTTATGTAGGAAAATAGGTGAAACATTTCCAAGGAGTAAGGACAGACCTATTTAACTTGAGACACCTTTAACAAGCCCATGCTCCCCCCTCTTAAATAATAAACTAGAAACAGTGTTTGTGTTAGAACTTCTGTGACATGTCTGAGAGCCTTTCTTACAGATTATGAATAAAATTAACTGCTGCTTATTCTCATGCATGCTCTCAAGTTTATACACCAATATATCATTTTCTTTTCACAGATCAGCATACATGATATACATGACATACATGATATACATAGACATGATATACAGCATACATGAAGATATACATGTATATCTTCAACATTCACGAGACATAAATGAGCACATCTAGGAACAAATAGGTAACTGATTTATAGAAAAGTAAAAAAAGTTGAATCATCAGTAACATGCCTATTTTTGGTTTTGTCAAATAAAAACTCTGAATCTCATTAATGGACTATATATATCCCATTAATGAGAAGTGGGAAGAATTTGCTTGCTACATAATTTTCTTAAGATAAAGTTTTTATTGTCACGTAGAGTAGACAAATTATTTAAGATACACAAAAGGCACAAAGCTGTGGGAACTGAGGTGAGTTTGTCATCTTTTTACTGGAAGACAGTGCAGCAGGTTAGTGAACAGACTATGCTGACTCTTCCCAACCCAGTCCAAAAGCATTTGTACAATTGGTTCCTTCCTTTAAGTGAAGACTTTCACGTGAATAAAGACTGTAGCACTGGCTCCCCTCTTGACAGCAGCATCTAAAAGAGAGCTCTCATTTTGGCTACTGTTCCCTTAATGCTCTCATAACAGTTTATTTCCAGCACATCTAATTATCTGTTTATACTTTACAAACCACTCTTGAGAGCATTTGTGGGTTTGTTGTGTTTTGTTTTGGTATTTTCTTTACCCTGTCACACACGTATTTTTTTTTTTTCCAACATTTCTGAGACATTTGCCTGGAAATGTTCAAAAATGTATGTGCCTGATACAGAACATGGAGAACCAAAAAATTCCACCCTGCAACATGACACACACAAATAGATCATACCTGGTGTTTACAGTACAATCAACCAGTTCACCCAGCCTTTACAGTTAAGGTTGCCACTTCCATTTCAAAGAAGAGGCAAACCTGGCAGACAGGTTACGAGCAGGCCACATAGCCACTTGCTTTCTGAACTTTACATTTGCAGAATTATCATTTTCTCTGTTTTAAAATAAAATATGCAGGGATGTTAGAATTAATGAGATGTCCAGTCTAAATGCGGTCACTAAAATTAGCAGAAGCAAGAGGCATCACATGTGATGTAAAGGTCTTTTATTTTTCCTCACTTGTTCTCCTGTACTGACTTGATTGGTTTGTGTAATGAATAATACTACGCCTGTTAATGAGCACAGGCCAGTTTCAGTAGAGAAATGGTTTCTATGCTTAGTCATGTGCATTGTTTACAATAGAGTGAAACATCCAAGGCTGAATACGAGGACTATGTCTTCAAGGTTTCTTGACCAGACACACATACACACGCATATATATATGCATCACTGTACGTCAGGGTCCTCCTTTTTTAAGACCTAAAAATGACATGATGAGAAGAGCAGCAAAACCCCCAATGGATGCAAGGCACAATGAAGGCCTCAGATTTTAAGAGGAGTGTAGTTTTGGATTTTTTTCTTCTTTTGTTATAACCACATATACCTGACATAGGTACAGTATTGATCTGCCTACTGGTGGTGAAGCTGGCTTTTTGTTCATCTGGTGGTTGTGTTACCCTAAAGCTGCATGTCAGTTCATCAAAATCAATTCTCTTTTGATTTTTGCAACAGCAGAGATGGGTCAGCTAACAAATGACAAAGGGGCCTATTCATGACAAAGCGATTGTTGCATTACAAGTACAATTTTGTAGGAATTTAACAAAAAAAAAAAAGAAGCCCAAGAACTCAATTTTACTGCATCATTTACTGTCTCACATGATTCCTCAAACCTCTTGAATGTCACATAATACAGTGGTTAGAGGGTCTTCAGAGTAGACTTCTTAAAGAGAAACACACTGCATTCAACAGTGTCTATTTTTTCAAAAGATTAAAAATATATTTCATTTAAACATATTTCCTAACACTTTGCAATAAATTCAGAAACACCTTAACTGACCAAACAGAACCCTCTCCATATTAGTCATACTATTACCTACTTTTTTTGAGTTACTTAGCAAAGATTATATAGGTGAGGCAAGAGCTCACTGTTCCAGTATGTGAACTGGTCATTTCTCCTGCTAAACAGTTACAAATGCTCCCCCCAAGGTTGGCTTGTCTGCAAGCTCAGATGGTATATGGAAAAAGATCCACTTGCTAATTTTGCAAAGATTTTTACCAGTGCAGTGCTGGCAACCGATGAAAATGGAAGAATTAAGAAAGGGAGGGTATAAATTAATATTTTCAGGAAACTAAATTTTTAAGTTGACATTTTTGCCTGAATGAGAGTTCGTATTTAAGCAACACTGAGCACATGCAGACCGCAGATGTCATTCTTTGTACATATTTATCGGATGAATGGCAAAGCTTAGACTTAAACATGAGTGTGAAAGTTTTCCATGGGGTTGAGAGTGTCCTGACTTACATCCACGTGTAGAACATTCTGGGCATATGTTTAAATCTGTTGTACTGCATTAGTAACGTCCAAGTTTGGAGAACTGCTGACTTACTGGTTGGAGGCTCTTGTTCTGGAGTATCTCTTGGCTGCCACAGCGTTGAGAAAAGTACTCTTGTGATCTCTTTGTTTTCAACAACCCTGGTAGAGTGCTTTAGGAAAGCAAGGATTTAGCAAACTGGTTGAACTAATTCCCATCTCTGATGGTTGTTAACTTTTCAACAGAGATGTTATCATCTATTTGAAACCTAACTGGCCACACAGTTTACCCTAAGATTGGTATGCTGGAAGAGTTTTGTGCCTAGGAAGGGCTGTAGTTCCCTTTCAAATTTGTCCTTTAATAAAGTTTTCTGAGCTGCTCTTTTTTTTTTCTCCATAAGTTCATAAGAGCCATCAGTATCTGTTTAACTTCAACAGGGAGCAGAAAAGACTTTCTCATTAACTTCTCTAAAATTGGTTTGTAAGTCTTGTCAGGCTGGTGAAGAATACTTCTAGAAGTATTGCATGGGGATGGTGCATACTTGCATGAAAGGAGGCAGCCTCCAGCCTCAAACTCCATGGGCTATTTTGCAAAGTCTTTGCCTCCTCAGCCAAGTCAGAGGGTTTCCAAGTGCGTATTTAGCTCTCCCCATCTGTACTGATGGCCATGATAGACATTTCTTGGAAACATAATATGACTGGGGGCTGTGGGGCACGCTGGCACCCTCATTGGAACTGGGACTACATCTGCTTCAAACTTGCTGTATCTCCACAAGCTTATGGAAAGGAGAAACATTAGGCCACACTGGGCTTATTTTTGTTGTTGCTGGGGTTTTTTTTATAGCCAGAGAACTCAAAGGAGAAACAGTTGCTGTTTGTCAGTAAAAAGGAATAAAAATGCAAACAATGACAGTATTATGCCTGTATGGATGTATGATTTGCATTTAGATTTATGTAAATAGCTATGGAAATTAAGTTGGCATTTGGCTTTCAGTAGGTTACTGGTATGGCTCATAGAGTTGGAAAGTTTGAACAGCCACATTCTAGTTCCTGTGGTCACAGGAGTAACTCTTCTCTGCTTAAATCAATTGTTCACTATTCCTTTTTATTTATTATTTTGCAAGCTGCTAGGCATTTTCCCCCAATTATAAACTTGAAACTATTCAAACTGTTCGGTTTTAGCCCCTGAAGTTTTAAGCATGCAGATGCTTTTTCTGCATGTGCATATTCTTGTGTGTTTTAATGTATAGGCACAGAAACATCCATTTACTGATCCCTTCTGCAGAGGGATTAGACACCAGTAGCCAGGACTATATTGGGAGAGCCTTTTCACAGCTGTTTAAGCACAGAATAAAAACCCTTATTGATCCTACTGAAACATCTAAGGCATGGCTATTATTATTACATATCCATTTATCCTCTGGTGTTACATTTGTCTTGCAGACAACACTCTTTAAAGCAAGGTGTTGTCTAGACTGCTTGGAAAATGCATTACTCTGAGGCATGTACTACTATTTGTGCACTGTACTGAAATTTTATTCTTGATATGAATGGCAAAATCACATGAACTTCACTGGGAAGATTCTCTGTCTGCCAGGCTCGGGTAAATGTATATTCCAGCTTTCCTTTTGGAATTGTGCAGCTCTGAAATGCCTTTTCCTTAGGACTACTTTAAGGTCGTCATATCTACAAGTACTTTAATCACAGTAATACATTCCCTTTGCCTATTTAATATTTCCTGAAATGCTCAATATAATTTGCCTCTTCTCTAATAAGAAATGCCCAATTCCATTCATTTTCCCTTGTACATACATGTGATTTAACTTGGGGTGCCTGGGGCAGAGATGCTGGGAGTTTATCAGGGCTTTTTTTTTTCTCTCCCAGCAGTCTCCTTCTGGAGAGAGTTAGTTTGCAAGCTATAATGAGAAGTAGGTTAAAAGAAAAAAGGGCATTTTAGTGGAGGAGTGAATTAAAATTCAGCAGCCTAATATCAGCAGTAGTTTATTACAGGGCCTTGTAAAAGGCAGCTCTGTGTCTTTTTTTTGTGTGTGTGTGCACTTTTATTTCCTTTGATATCAGCAGGGGAATTTTCTCTGCAAGACCCATTCCCATCTCACTTTTCTGCTTTCAGATCCCTGCTGCTCTGGGTTTTCTCCTTTCATTTTGATATATGTTATATTCTTCAACCTTCCCACTTGAAGGTTGTAGGAAGCTCGATATTGCCCTTAAAATAGAGAACACAATTGACGTGAAAATTCTTCAAGGGTTGGCCCTGCTTTTCATATATGTTGAAAAGAATCCTTCCACTTACTGTGAGGCCTTGGCAGTGGTGGAGGTGAAATCTTCAGGACACCATCTTATGCCTAAGAAAATTCTCCTAGAAATGGTAACTTGCTACCATCAGTTTCAGTTGTACCATATCCTTAATTAGAACGTATTTGAGTACAATTACACGAGAATAAGATAGAATTATGAATTTACATGCACCTATCTCTAGTGCTGATGCTGAATTAAAAATGTGCTGTTGTAATGAACTGCTGCTCACATGTTTGCCCTCTGCAACATGCAGCAAGTTCCCTCGTGTAGTTTGAAGTAATTTCTTTTCTGTACTTCTCAGGACAAAGGCTAAAAAGGCTGATTAGGTGCCTCTGCAGCAGTGGGGAATTCCTTTCTAGGCACCAGTCATAGTGTGGGTGACATGTCCTGAACGAAACCGTGTTTAAACCTCCCACAACAATCCCCTCAAGCTCTTCTTCCGCTTGTTGGTGACCCCAGGGTAGACCAGGAGGCTTGTGGTTGTCGCACAGGCTCCACTCCGGCAGTGGCCTCTGGTGCATTTCTAGCTGTTACAAATAGATGGCACTTTTGACTTGTACTAGAGCAATTCAGTTGGTAGAATGCAATACCTGAAAAAAAAAAAAAAAAAAACAACCCACCCTACTTACTAGGGGTTTTCATAAGTCAGGCACATATTTGTTATTACCTATATAGGGGCAAAAAAGAAATGAGGCAGATTTAAATAATCTGCCACGTATACCTCAGGTGGTGAAAGAAAAATCTAAAAATTAAATGGTAGAATGGGCAAATCAAGTACCTTTGTAACGTATTTTCAGACTCAGGGCAAGCTGGAAGAGAATTATCTTTCAATACCGAGTTGCTTTAAACGTGAACGAGGCAATTGCCACAAAAGTCTCTTATTTGCTGCTTTTCTGGTCTACACGTGTGCACACAGAGACACACACACACGGGGGGGAGAATCAGCCTGTTGTCTCGCAAGTGTTACTTATCATATTAATTAAAATCTGGTGACACGATAACACCAGCAGCTGTGTGGGAAAGCGAGGGAAATTAACAAACGTTTGATTTGTTGTGTTGCTAATGTGACACTTATTATACAGGTCACAGTAAAACAATACCTCAGCCCAAATATGCTAATACTGGTGGAGAACTGTTGCAGTTGTAAAAACATTGGTGTTTATTATAATGAGGCAAAATAGCACATTACCTTTAGCAGAGTGAATTGCTGTTCCTCAGGGCAAGAATGAAGTGTATCTGAAGGTTTAATTAAAAAAATATAAAAAATAATAATAATTTAAAAAAATAGAGGAATAAAACAGTGAAATTGTTATATTTATAAAGCCAGTAAAATGAAAACAACTTGAGGTACGACAAGGATGTACAGCTCTTAGAAAGCAAAACAGGTAATTTCTAATGGACATGGATTGAATGGAGGATGCCTGCAGCTTCTTCATTTAGCATTCCAAGGAACTTTGTTACAAGAACAAAAGAAAATGATTTACTAAGATACAGGTTATGCTATAAAATACACGTAGCACTGGAAATGTAATTACATTTAGAACTGGGTGTATTAACTGCCCTTTTCCCCTGAGGAAAACTAATATCTAAGCTTATTTTTTATGATGGCTTATGTCCAAACAACCAGTTTGATGACATTTTTAAACAAAGACCTTCGGACTTTAAATAATTATTCCCCTGCAATTGTTGGATCATGTATAATTGCTTGCTGCTTAGTACCTCTTCCCAAACTTAATTGACCTATACTCTAGATCTGAGAGCTTTATATATAAATAAATAAACGTACAAAATGCAAACTGTTACAGGAACAATTCTTCCCCCAGTTAAAGTAAAAATTAGGAGTATGCATCCAGCATTTTGTAGCTATTTACATCTTTCCAGGAATAATTGAAGTTTTACATTTTCAAAGGTTTATTTTATTTATTATTATTTTATCAGTCTTTGTACAATACTTTTGAGTCCAAGGAAGGATTTTTTTTTTCTTTTTTTTTTTTATTTTTTTCTTTTTTCTTTCCTTCTTTCTGATGTTTTGATCATTTTACTGAAATGGGGTGTATGAAGTCAACCATTTGTTTGACAGTCTTTGACAGCAGATTATGTAGATTTTGCCTGACAGAACACTAGTCATTCGGAACTGAATTCCGAGTGAGCAATCTAGATCAGAGGTCAGGCTGCGGGTTACAAATTGGGACAGATATTTCACCTTGCTGTGCAAAAGGACACAAAAAAGCATACGAATTGGGAATTGGTGGGAACTAAAAGGTTAAAGCAGAGGTGATGCAATTACACAATATTTACAACATAAGATTGTGCTAAAGTCCTTTTGATCATCCTGCCCCTCCAGTTCACAGAAGAAGCAGGCACTGATTTGAAAGTCGTCCCTGAACAAATGTAAATGCACTCTTTAAAGATCTGCTGTATACCCAAACGTTAAAATGTACCTGTTGTCACTTGCATTTCCCATCATTCACCTTGTTTTCAGTTTCAAATAGGTATCAGAGTACATAGGTGCACGTGTCAGAAAATAGTTCCTTATACCTCCCTCTTTTTCAGAATAATACCAGTAAGAAAAAAATCTATAAGGAAGAGATAATTATCTAGTGCAAAACTGACATATAGAACACAGGGAGTAGATATTTTGACTTTTCAAATTAAAATTGCCTGGTGCAAAAATGTAATACTGAGACTCTGAATTCAATTATTGGTAAATTAAAGGTAAAATCATACAAACAAACAAAAAATAATAATAAAAACCCAACAAAACCAAAACACACACACAAAAAACCCAAACAAACCCCAAATCAAAAAGGGTTCTGTATTTCGGTGGTAACTGGACCATGATAGAAATGAAACCAATTTGCAAATACCTTAAGCTTTCAACAGAAACTCTGATTATTTTCCATTTATTGATCAGTAGTTGCAGTTACACAAACAAAACAAAATGCACAAGAGCGTTTGAGTTGGAGATTAAAAAAAAAACAAAAAACCCCACAAAAATAAAGGACTAGATGAGAAAGGTGGCTTGTTTTATTTTTTTTTTTTCCTTAAATTACTTAAAAGTGGAGATTGTTTTCAGAGGAACATTAGTGTAACATTTATTATCTGTTCTCCTCTATTACACTCATTCTTTTATTAATAGCTGCCAAAATGTAGCAAAAGTCAAAGCAGAAGAGGCTAAAGAAAATCCAGAAAGTGATTAAGTTTTGGGGGTTTTTGGTTTTTATAGAGTCTGTATAAATTATATGGAGCTTTTGTGCAAACTTCCATCTTATCTAAGTATGAAAGAATGTTTCTACATGTTCAAGGAGGTTAAGGATACCCAAATCAATAATAAAGATGCCAAGAGTACAATTTAAATCTACTAAGTAACTAAAATCCTAAAAGCATTATGTGGGGGGATAAAAAAAAGAGAAAGAAAAAAAAAAAGAAAACACTTAAGGCTGATGAAATATCAAGGTTTATTATTCTATTAGACTTTGACAATGAAATGAAATACACAGACCTCTAACAATGTTATTAAAATAAAATTTCAAAGCTTGATTTTTCAATCATGTAGTCAAAGAAAGGAAGACATTTTACAGTCAAATCCTGTAGAGTATAGGAAAGTTCTCTGTCAAAGCTGTGTAACATTTTGATTAAGTGCTTGATAGATGATAAATATAAGTCAGAGCTAGCAAGACACTGTAATAAATGGATCTTCTAAGAATGACTTGTGATCAATTCCAAATTACAGAAGTTTGTAATATACTCGTTTCTTCCCTACATATACTCTCTTTAATAATGCCTTCAGTTACACGTGTGTAGTTTTGCCTGTGTGTAGGTGCTCAGTGTAGCAGTGCAGACTCATAAATGTAGAAATGCATGGATACAATACATGTATATAAAAGCACATGTCTGCACGTCCACATCTCCTTATCTATGATTTCAAGTAGAGCCTTCTGTTCCACAAGGGTTTGGGTTTTGTCCATTAATATTAATTTGCATGTCATTAGACTATTTAAATCAAGGGGTAGACCTGCCATGAATGGGTTCTGGACAAGCAGAGCAGACCCCAGACCCACAGCTGATTACATAGGAAGTCAGTGGCAAATGTAGTGCCACAAAAAGAGAAGTGCAGAGCCGTTGCTGGTGGATTACTGTGAGCAACAAAACACCCTGCTTTTTGCTGCTGTGCCTCATTTCCACTGCAGCATAACTCTGGAAGATTTTTTTTTTTCTAAGGGAAATATATTTTAGTATGAACTGAGCAGTAGCTGATTCAGTTCTGTGCTCTCAACTTTTGTTACCAGTACTGTTCATTGAAATAATATAATTTATTGATATAATTTAACCTCTCTCATATGAATTGTTTGAAAGCAACCAGTCTCTTAAGTACTATTGATCTATGCTCTACCCTGATTTTAATGGGCACTCTTATAATGCTGTCTCTGGAACCTATTCTATTTGTCCCTAAGTACATTAATCTCAATAATTACAATTATATTCATTATAAAAATACTCCATGTAGTACCTAAAAAATTTGACTCTTAGCTGGAAATAATTTGTCATTATCTTGTTCTGAACTGGAAGAAGCCTACCAAAAAGGCAGGAAATGACTAGAGAAAGAAGAAAAAAATTCCAAAGGGTTTATCTAACAAAGAAGAGACTGTTTCCAGTGAAAGTTGTACCACACAACATGTTTTAAATGCATACGTTCAATACTATAATAAGTTTACAGTCAATCATTGGTTCATAGGTCATCGGTCGTGAATTATAATCTGAAATTACTTTCTTCTGAATAAGATCTGAAACTACGCAGGTTTGTCATGTAAAAAAAAAATAAATCTTTACAGTTCACTGGGGAAGATTCATTATCAATGCAAGCCTGATAAATTTGGCAAGATGTTAACATTTATTACTAACATTTGTTTGTTTAGATTACTGTAACATGCTGTACAGTGTATTTATAATAAGCATTAGACCAGCAATAATAGGAACTTTTCTTTTTGAAATGTCACAGATGCGCCATTCCCTTTAATTCTCCAGAAATATGGGAAGTGATGATAGAAAAGGGGGGGTGCTGTTCAAAATATGCAATTTGGTTTTTACGAACAATTTTTAAAAAGACCAATTTCCATATATCAACACTTCTCAGTGAGTTCCATGAAACATTTTGATATGATTTACCAAAAACAGTTTTTGCATCAGGAACATTACAGTAGCTAATCTGCATCTGTAAGGAGTGGGAAATGGAATCACATTAGATATAAATGTAATGCAAAACAGAAAAAAAGTTAATGCAACATTATGGTAGAGAATTTAAATGTACAATAGTGAGGATATTCAAAGTTATGGTTCCCACAGCAACAGTAACTCAGCTTTATTTACGTTGTAGCATTATATATGTTTTATTCCTTAAAGGAAAACTGATTTATTTTTTTCTCAACTATAGAGGATAACACTCATACATTAGGAAATACTTGTCTCTGAGATGAAACTGAACAGCAAAAATGTACATGGAAATACCTAAAAGGTGAGAGAAATTTAGCTTGGGAGAAGGGTATTTAAATTAGTGTGCAGTAGTTTAGTGCAGTTAACTCTTTAACTGATGACCTATCACGAATTTTTGCTAAAGTACTTGAATATTTCAGCTGGAACTACTTGAATTTCAAATATTAAACTTTTGCTTAAATATTAGATGCTTTCAGTTATTTTTGCATTTGACCTGACTGGAAGCTTTTGAACGTGTTTTCTATTGAACTTTTGCACTGGCTGGATCATCCCTTGTATAACCTTTTAGCAAATGCTGAATTGTGTTGCTAGCTTCAGAAGAGCCTGCTAAACTGATTTCATCTGTCCCTTTTAAATCTAACAGATCATGAACAACAGCAGGTATACAAGATGAAAAATAACCAAAAGGCTAACTATCTGTATTTGGCTGCATGCTTCACTCTGATGTGGGCTTTACAGTGATGAAGCAGGAATGTAACTTTTGAGGTTGCTTTCTCTTTCTTTGCATAAAATTAATTCCTTATATTAAAAAATGGGTAACATACCACCATAATCCATCATATCCTACCATTAGGCTCCTCCTATGCGGGTGATGTGTGGATCCTGAAACTTCAGATTCCCCCACTGTAGACATCTACCACTGAAGTGACAAAGCAACTGTTATCCTCTCTTTAGGTACCAATCCCTACAGATATATTTGAAGCGCTCTTGGCTAGTATCTTATGCTCAGAAATCCCAAGTTGTCTCTGTAGCTATGACACAAGGTTATGGTGCAGCAGTTAGTAACAGGATAACTAAAGCTTGTACTTTTTGTATACCAAGGTTTGAATGACAAGGCATTTGGATGCAGTTTCTCACCCTGTCTCTCCATGGGTCTTTGCCTTTAGTACAAAATCCATCATGCTGGAGGTGCCACCATATTTGTTAGGGCAAAATTGATGAGCGCTTCTATGGTGTGAGAGAGATACCACAGAATCACAGAAGGGTAGGGGTTGGAAGGGACCTCTAAAGATCATCTAGTCCAACCCCACTACCAGAGCAGCAGAAAACTAGGGCAGGTCACTCAGAAATGCATCTAGACAGGTCTTGAAAGTCTCCAGAGAAGGAGACTCCACAACCTCTCTGGGGACTCTGTTCCAGTGCTCTGTGACCCTTACAGTAAAGAAGCTCCTTCTCATGTTGAGGTGGATCTTCCTGTACTCAAGCAATTAATAGCTGGAGCACCTAAAAAGATAGGCAGGAGATAAATTAAGGATTTTGTAATACTGACTATCAAGGCTTCCACACTTTAAACCTGGTCCTCACAGCACTTTAATTAGCAGTGGGTTTTTTCACTCTAGTAAGCCCAGGATGGTAAAAAATGTGGTATCATGAAGCTGGTTACTTGGTGCAAAAGGAATTTTCTTAGGTCCTGTGGCCCGTGAATATTGGTGGTTACCACCTGGTAGCTAGGTGGGCTGTGGGGAAAGGTGTTGTTCATAGGGCATCTGCATATTCAATGCCATCTGCTCTAATGCTATGAGCACTTTAACCCTCTGTGCTCAATTAGGCCCTAGGCTTTCTGTGACCTACCTAAAATTCTGTTTGTTATCAGAATTGTGCCTGTAAATCTTTACATGTTTCTAGACTGCATTTCTGACAATATATTAAATGTTCTTTGAGTGTCCATACTATACAGAAGCACAGAATTATTGATGCTGGAAAAGACCTCTGAGATCATTGAGTCCAGCCTATGACCTAACACCATGACATCAGCTAAATCATGCCACTAAGTGCAGCATTCAATCTTTTCTTAAACACCTCCAGGGATGGCAACTCCATCACCTCCCTGGGCAGCCCATTCCAGTGTCTAATCACCCTTTCTGTGAGGAAGTGCTTCCTGATATCCAACCTAAACCTCCCCTGGCGCAGCTTCAGGCCCTGCCCTCTCGTCCTGGCACTGGTTGCCTGGGAGAAGAGCCCAACCCCACCTGACTACAACTGCCCTTCAGGTAGTTGCAGAGAGTGATGAGGTCCCCCCCGAGTCTCCTCCAGGCTGAACAACCCCAGCTCCCTCAGCCTCTCCTCATCAGACTTTCCCTCCAGTCCCTTCCCCAG